>QNGE01001704.1:0-24422 GCA_008508345.1 Paragonimus westermani
GTATTGCTGTCTATGATGATGATGATGTTGTTGTTGATGATGATGATGATCAGCGTCTGATCCCATCACATCGATGTTCGCCAGGTGTACTGCTGTTTCCAAAACGTCGGTGGGCATCGTGTCCATGATCTGCTAGGAGACCGCTGAAGAAGTCATCGCGCCGAAAGACAACCAGCTGCAATTGAACAAATCTCGGTGTGCCGATTGTTAGCAGTTCCTTGAGGCCCTCGACAACTTCCACTTGCAGGCAGGCGCCAGCGAGATCGAGCTTAGTAAAACGTATGACGTCACTTAGCTTCGCGAACATATTTTCTGGGAGGAGTACGGGATACTGATGAGTGTCCAGAACACCGTTGAGACCAGTAGGGAAGTTGGCGCAGGTATGATAGTTAAGCATCAGCACAAACTACTGATGTGTCGCTATGTTTTAGGATAATGAGGGTGGGAGATGGGCTGCACCGTATGATTTTGTGACCATCACAATCAGTGCGATCTACGGCGAATAGCTGACTGGCTGAAGCACCCGGATTACTGTAATCGGCCCAACTCCTCGTTCGCAACTGGTGGTGATTGGGCGAATCAGACAGGATTTGGGTCTGAAGTTCATTCTCAAAGGCCGATTGGCTTGTGTATTCATAAAACATCCTAGACCATCTTGGGGCACAGTGGCAAGTTTTTGACGTAGAATGTTGGCGAGCTTCACGCTATCTCGTCGGGGAGTCGACGGCTGATTGCCAGCTGTGTTAATGCTGTTACAGACCGCGTTTAGCGGGACCGTTAGATGTTGAAGCTGCTCTATCCGACCTGGGCGAAGTAGACTGAACTAAGAGCGATCCGGGAAATGACACGTTCCTACGGATTGTGCGCCAATTATCATTTCTGTATTTGTAACGTAGCACCCTGGGTCGGTAGATTTGGAACCACGGACTGAAACTGAGGTCCGAAATTGCATTCCGTCTCTCAAACGTAAGAGGGCTGTTGGCCCAGATGATTTCGTACCGGCAACTTTCAGAGAAAGTGAGGAGGCGTTGGTAAAGGCCTTGACTCAGTTGTTTCAGCTTGTGTGGTCGATGGAGACCATTCATCTCTACTGGAGTCAGGCCACAATAGTTCCTAAATTCAAGAAAGGTATCAGGGGCTCTTGCGAAAATTATAGGGAAATTAATTTGACCTCTGCCATTTCAAGGGTTTTGACACCCATTATACTTCGTCGACTCACTGCAGTTCGGGAGGTAAACATAAGGGAAGAACAGGCAGGGTTTCGCCCTTGGCGGGGATGTATAGACCACATTTATACTCTTCTTCAAATTCATGTGTACCACCGACCAATAGTCGCCGTATTTCTCGACTACAAAGGTACGTTCGGTTCAGTGGGTCGATCTACACCTTTAGAGTCGCTTAAGGGCAGGGGTGTACCGACCAAGTATATGAACATACTGTGGGCGCTTTAGTCCCATACTTCAGCTCAGGTTGGTGCTTACCGTGAACCATCTGACAGATGGAGCACCAGGAGCGGCGAAAGTCAAAGCTGTCCGCTTTCACCACCTTCGTTCAATTTCGTCAGACGAAATAATGGAAAATTGTCTCCGGCATTCATAAGTTACCGGCGTGGACCTCCAATCTGGTGAAAGACTGATTGATCTTGATTATGCCGATAACAAAGTGTTGCAATTTGACAACTTTCAAACAAAACAAGCAACGCTAAACGCTATTTCGCTTTCTAATAAGTACTTCGGACTGCGCTTCACAGCCTCAAATTGCAAAGTTGGTCTGCAAGGTTGCTGTCATTACATAGTTTCAGTGTTAGATAATGAAGTCATGGAGGTCGTTGACCGGTTTGTATATTTGGTAAACTGCATCGGCGGCGGAAGTGTGGGGAGTGAAACAGAGGCGCGTATCTCGAATTCTAGGGTGGTGTTCGATAATCTGGGGGCACCTATGGCGACAGAGAGGTCTGTCTGATGCTCAAGGGCCGCGTGTAACAAACAACAGTGAGGTTTGTGCTACTATACGGCAGCGAAGATTGGCCGCTCAGTTTGGAAGATGTAAACCGTCTTCAGGTAGTTCATCACTGGTGTCTGCGTTCCAATGCTCCTATCGGATGGCACCAGACGATAAGCAACAAGGAGGTTAGGAAGCGGGTGTTTGGGACTGATTGTCAAACGAATTCTCTTGTTCAGTCCTTAAATTTTCAACTAATCGTCTGCCACACCGAGCACTGTTTAGCGACACTGCGGAGGACTCGCGCAAGGTGAACAGATGATCACCTGGCGCAGACGAATGTAGTTTATGAAGAGGTTGGTCATTGTAGATCGGGTTTCCCTCTCGGGCTGGAGCCCTCGCGACTCGGAGTCGGTGGCTAGAGACGTTAGGTGAGAAGGCGGCTAGTTGAGCTCAGTGGCGTGAATGCTGTCGTTGTTTGGCCGAGTTTTCTGTGGAGTGAGTGCATTTAATGATGCAGAGCAGTAAAAGTCGTAAGGAAGCTGTTCCGCTGATGACGCTTTAATTTTGCTTATAACTCGGCGGTTTGTTTGCCAGGTGTAGGCACCTCGGTGTTAAATGTTTAGATATGAAGGTAGTCATTTTTGGTAGTTAGGTCACTTCCCGTCCCTTCTCTGTTTTCTTCTCTCTTCTTCTATGGGGTTTGCTTTTCGTCTTCACGATCGTGTGACAGTAAAGCAACGGTGACTGACACTGATGTATTGCTGTCTGTGATGATGATGATTTTAAGGTAACTGGATGCGTTCAGTACGAAGGGGCAGTTTCGTTGTGAGCAATGCACTACTCACAAGTAGTATATTACATACAGGCGACATTCAGGAACAAGAGGACAAGCCCCGAACGCGACGGACAAGAAGAGACTATCGGAACAGTGTATACATGCTGTGTGAGAACTTTCACCAAGGCGAATGACAACGTACTGTCACCCAATGTATATGAGTGCATGTCTGCTGTGCAAATGAGTGCATGCGTTTGTGGTTTAGTTTTTGTTAAGACCTGTACGGAAGTTTGCGCTATAAACGAACTTGCAGGTCAAGCGTCTTTTGCAGACACAATTGGCGCCGCAAGAACCCAGGTTCGTATCCTGGTCACGGCAAATGGTGGCGATAAAAAAGGAAAGGTAAGACTGGAGAACCGCAGACAAACTGGTTATCAAATACAACGCGATACACGGTATTTAACGCCAAACAAGTTGCGTAACTTTTTTCCGTCAGTGGCAGAGAGAGAGAAAATAGTAATCAGCTTGCATTGCTTCTAGTCAGTCTTACCTTTAGTAAAAACATAGTCATCTTATCCACAGAACTGAGGGAATTTCTCGATTGACAGTCACCGCTTCTAGCACATAATTTGGACAATAATCACAGCTGATCACGGATGTCGCATTCCAAAGGACATTTTAGCTACCTCTTTCGAGAAGAATCACATCACAACCGTTTGCTAGTGATTAACATAGTATTCCTCAAAGGCTGGACGTAGGTTAACTTGAGGCTACCCTATTCGTTAGACGTGACATCAAAAGAGTCCATATACTAGAACAGATGAAACATACCTCCCTATAGCCAGAAGCTGCCCTGTTGGAGACCAGCAAACCGATTTGACGCCCAATAAATCTTGCCCCGGTTCGTATGCACAATAAGAATACAAACACCGTCCGTCCATACCGTGAACAGTGATTCGGTAGTGAAGACACTCATCCCAGACAACAATATAACGCCCGTCGGGTGACCAGAGTAGGCCAGCGGCGTCCTGAGTATGCAGCTGAGTGTTTCGTATTAGGCTCCAATCCTTCTGACAGTCAAACAGGCTCAAGTGGTCCCGGTAGTCGCGACGCTCAAGAAGCGCAAGGTAGCGACCTCCCGGAGAGAAGGCCAAATTGTTTGTACAAGCCTTTTGTAGTTGAAACAAGAACGCAATATAATATATGGTCATATATATGACAACAAATACAGATTAACGTGCAATGTCCTATACACCGAACTGTACGAGTCATGACTTATACAGAACAAGTTGAATGATTAAACTAAGTTATGTGGAGCGTATTTTTCAATTCCAAAGTTCGAATGCTCCTGGCAGGCAGTCTGTTTGAGGCTGTGTGTTGGCTTTCCGGGAATACAAGCTCGACCATTTGCAATATTATTGAGAAATCCCTGTGCGTAGAGAAGGCTTACGCTGCCTTTAACTAGTCACTGGTAGAAAGTACCTGACTGTTGTCGAAAAGAAATGTGACGTAACATCGTGTGTGACCCACCTTGCTCCAGTGCTAGGAAATTGTCTGTTTGCGGCCATCGATTTGCAATGCCAGAACAACGTTGCTTTATTCAACTGCCCGCATCAAGGCGGACAGCTGTGTAAACAACGTTTTCATCCCGACTTATTACCCATAACGACCGAATCACCAATCAATAAAAATGCAGTGTCATGTGGTTGAATCACGTACGCTGTACACTATTCGAATATTTACCATTCCGGACAGCAGCCATCGGGACGGCCAATGGTTGGACAAAAAAGTGAGTTGGCCAAACAACGATATGGTTGACATAAGAAAACCATGACCACTGCGCTGAGTAAGACCGTAGCTGTTGTCTTCAAGGCATGATGGCTCGAACAGATACCTGATATGACATAGTTTCAGCAATCACAGCGCTTCTATCCCGTTTTATCCCATCCAGCACTTCTTTGGATAAACCTTCTTCTTTTGGAATATTTCCCGTCGATTGCACCGAACATCGACTTGAGGCATATTATCATTTGACTGAAATCAAGGAAATTTGCAATTTTGTGCACGTAAGAGTAAACAGCTACCGAATACCTCCCATGACAGTAGAAACCACACTTTTCAGGATGAAAACTTAAAGTGGTTTGTTGAACCGGAACGCTTGTAGGTTGATACATCTTACCATGAGAGACAGGTATAGGGTAGAAAGGTTTAGATCACGCACCACAGGATTGCCTAACGCTAATTTACACATGAATTCCTAGGTACCGTCTGTTTGATGAAATACGCAAGGGAGAACTTAAGGCAGTAATGCTGAAAAATAACGATCGCGGTCACTAAGTGAGTCCTCAAGTTGACACTGACAAATATGACAACAGTCGGGACCCGGATTAGTTGCTTCAAATCAAGAAAAACCGACCGAATAGGAGAAAAATAAAAAATGTAACAGATGACGAACATACTTTGACATACTTCAAGTAGGATACGGATACCTCCGACAGGGACCATACGGTAATCCTGAGATGGAACTCAGTAGTAGTCAAAAAATGGCGACTGTCAGGCGCCCACTCTGCAGACAATACCCCAGCCGAACCTTCGTCCACCTTGCATACCCAATCCGGATTTTCAATTGACAATACCTGTTCAAAATAGATGACGCCGAAGCTGATAACACATCGTACCTGAACAAGTCCCCGCTTTTTTAAAACGCAAAGCAAGAATAAAGAGTCTGGTGACCAGGCGAAGGAATAGATCACGTCAACGCAATTGTAAAGCTGGCAANTTATTTTGGGTGAGATGATTGGGGGTGTATAAGAGTGATGGTCCTTAACAGCTTTGGGAGCTGCTCTTCTGGCCCCTTGCATATTCACAGGCGCTTGACCTTCCAAGGTGATGGGGCCGTAGCTTCCGATGTGGGTACTTGGGGTGGTCCATCCGAGGACACTGGTCGCCTCTTGACAGCAGGGATAAGGACTTTAACGCTAGCCTGGTGTTTAAGATCAGCCTCGATGCATAACCTTGTTCTAGCAAGCTGTAAGCGCTTCTGCCGCTCATGCAGCGAGCGATCAAGAGGGACTCCCCTGAGGTTAACGTAGTTTCTCTTTAGTTCAGCCGTTTTCCCGCACTTCCTTTGTAGACTCTGGAGGGAACCAGGCGTTTAGCACCGCTCTGGCTTACTCCTCTGAAGAGAGTGTGGTCGGAAATCGCCCCCATCAAGCAAGCCTCTTCTCACGGCGTCCTATCTCCTTCAAGCTCGTCGCGGCTTCCTCAATCTGAGCAGTGCACAACGCCACTACCTCACGAGCAGCCGCGGCGCCTGGAAGGGCGAGGGCAATGTACTTATTCAACAAGCTCAGTTCTAAATTCATGTCAGATAAAGCTCTGTGAGTGTCACCCAGGGCTTTTCTGCCGTGGATATCTGTGCGCCATCATCCTTAGACGCCTTGCAGCCACACTAGCAAGCATCTGCTTTCTGCTCGATCGTAGTGGCGAGTAGAAGATCCAACGTGGCCTTCAGTGGAGTGCAACTGTCTCGAGAAAGACAGCTAATAGAGATGAATGACCTTGTTGAAAAAATGAGCGAGGCGTACTGGTCCTCCCTGAGGCCAGTACACTGAAAGTGGTACCATTGTAGGCACGTCTGGCATTGCATACCGTTCCGAACAGTTATGTGGCAGCCGGAACGACCACAAGCACTCGATACCTCCGATCCACCAAGGCTGCTGGATCTCGCACGTGTCATTGTGTCATGGTCTGTGAGTGAAGATGACAGTTGTTAATGAAAAGGAAACACGAGGCCGGAAAATACTACGGATAATATCAAACACGAATCAGGAAATACGCAATGAGTTATGCTATTCGACAACGAATAGCAATGATCGTATATAATTTTGTGATGCACTGAGAACCAAAATAGCAGAAATATGATTGGACGATGACAGCAAGGAAATTTAGACCAGGTTTCGAGTTACCCGCGCGATGACCTAGAAGGAAACATTACAAGCTTCGTCCTCGTACCTTTCTTAGACAACAGTTCTTTCCCTATATTATTATTAGCCAACGGGACGGCTTCCTTGCTGAATTTGTCGACAGCTCTTCTAGAGATCGCTTAGAGGCTCTGACTGATTCTCATCCACCTAAAAATTCATTGTGCACCCAACCATACTCTATTTTTGGCGCTCACTGTAACCGTTTGAAGTGGTGTCTCACTCTGTCTTTAGTGATTACCTTTTGAGCCACCAGACTCCCAATTGAAACTGAGCAAGAAGAACCGACTGAATCCTGGAACCTTCGGCCTTTGCCTCGAACCCGTGTGTCAATCGTTGAATCTCTGAGTGGCTCATTCTGATTGGCCTCCAAACTGCGGACAGCAGGAACCAATGAAAACGCGGACTATGCAGACGCCGGATAGGTGGTGTGTTTAGCCACCAAGTGGTCTGGATTTACACGGTGAATCATTGGCGTTCTTGTCACAGGGGGAGTTGAATTAACAGTATGTAATCCGACATATGCTCAGGTTCTCCACCTCAACGGCTATGAGAGCAAAGTATCCCTGCGTAACTTGGCACCTGCTGCAGACCATACCGCAGTGATCGATGAAGCAGAAGTAGGAAAAGACTATGAAGCGTGCAATTCATACACAATTGTTCCTTCCATATCCACTTTCGAGGGGAGTCGTAGCATAAACCCCGATGATTCGGTATACTGCCTGTAGCATGGTTTCTTCTCTGTTCCATCCCGTCGACCTTGTGCACCCTGCAGGCCAATGACTTGTGTCAATCCACTGGTTGTTGGCTCACATTAGCAATAAATGTGCGGTATACGTCAAAAGGACGCCCTCTCTCGAACTGAAAGCAGTAGCATGGGCACTCTCGACTTGTCAGTTTTTTTTTTCAGGAGCATTCTGATGATGTCCTGTCTCCACGACAGTTCCAAACTTTCGATGCAGTTACATCGGAGCTTCAACTTTTTGAAGTTCTATCCGCTTCTTCATGCTGTATCTGACCAACCGAACCTGCGTTCGTTGATCATAAGAGACGCGTTGCGCATTCGTCTGTAGGGTACATGTTTTGCACTCATCTTCCGCCATCCGATAGAGGCCAATTGCTCAGACTTGGTGCTCTGCACATTTCAGCGTAAACCGAAACACCAACGGTGTATTCCACGTTCAAGTGGGTACAGGTCAAAAATTTCAAGTCGAAACTCGTGAGCAACATTGTTCAGGTCCGCGACCACCTTGGTAGCCGCTCGCTGGACACGCCCAACAGCTAATATGTCTTTCTTTGGGCAGGTATACACGACCTGGTTCGCATACTCGCGGACCGGTTCTGTATAAATTCCGTAAAGCGTTTGAAAAGCTTTCTTGTCTATGCGGGGAAAGTGCGCCTAACCATCGTAAAGCGGCAAATCCCTTTTATGCCGCCATCTCATGGCGATACGTGAAGGACAATTTAGACGACAACCGGATGTCCAGATCTTTCTTCAGATCGATTCTAGTGATATCTACTGTGCTAGATGCACCATAAATCATGAAGGCATTGCCAGAATATCCACCGAGTGACATGTGAGCACACTTATTTTCACTTAGTGGAAGACTCCAATCGTCCGACGAGCGATTGATCGCGTCACGATCGATCAGTGGCATTCCAGATTTTTAGGTCGTCTGCGTATAAGAGGGCGTTGTTGTAAACATTGTTCGGAAGGTCGTTAAAGCAAATGTGGGATAACGAAGGACCTAGCACTGATCCTTGGGGAACTCCCGCAGAAATGAAAGAGGGAGACGAAAGGTCTCAACCGGTCTTAACTCTAAAAGTTCTATCATCAAGAAAAGAGGCAATCCATCGAAGAACCTCTCCTTGAATACCATAGGCTTCCAGTTTGTGTTTCAGGGGACCTTGTGGGACACGGTCAAAAGCCTTAGCGAAATCAAAGATGATATCTGAAATGAGGTCATTGTCTTAGCTCTTGTTATACTATCCTTGAAAATAAGCATGTTTGTTATGCATGATTGACTAGGAAGGAAGCCGTGCTGGGTGGAAGAGAAAAGATTATTTGATAAGAAGTGACTGAGTATGGCGCGCTTTAGTAGGCGCTCCATTATCTTGCACGTTATGTTAGTAAAGTTGGCTGGCCGATAGCTAGCCGGAGAGTGCCGGTCAACCACTTCAAATATGGGTGTGACCGTCGCCTCTCTCTATGCACTAGGGAGAATGCCGGTGTGGAATGTCTGCTTGAACAGCAAATGAAGAGGTTCGGCCAGACCAGTAGCGGCTTCCTTGAGTATTCTGTGAGGGATCCTGTCAGGAGCCGTTGCACTGTAGGAATTAACTTTGGGTGGAAAATCTTCAAAATCTAGCACAGAAAACTCAGCGGTAACGACTGGTTACCTGAAGATCTGAAGCGGTGGGATAGGAAGCCACTTCGGTGGTGCGGCGTAGCAGAGTGTCCAGTAGTATTTCCTGAATGACTCGGCCACAACTAGGGAGTCAGATGAAGTCTCCCCGTTGGGCACCCGCAGATGGAGAGCTGAATGTTTAATCTTTCTGTATCGTCGCGTATGCTTAAATGAGAACTTTTTGTTCCCGCGGGCTCTCAGGATAAACGTTTCTTGTAGGAGTTTGGTGTGTTCGCGGACTTCTCGCCTACACATGTTTCGGACAATGTGGAACGCGCTTAGGTCTTCTGAATTTCCTGTAAGATTATGCTTCACGAATAAATGGGAACGGTTATCGAGAAGACGACGTATCTTGCATCGAAGGGGTGGCCGATAAGAGAAAGTGTACCGTTTGCGTGGTATAAATAAGTCGTCCGCTTTCTGAATTGCTTCTTGAAATGTACGGTAGTTCTGGTCCACGGAGTCCAAGTCAAAAAGAAGTGAATCTATGTAGGTTCTCAGGCCGTTAAAATCTGCTTGACTAAAGTTTCGAACTGTGGTCCTTTTTGCTGGTTGTTGTAACCATTAACAGATAAGATCAAAGGCTAACAGAGGGTGGTCACTGTCTCTAAATGGTAGCTTGGTGATCACTCTGTCTACCAGATGGCTCTCATTAGTGATGACTGAGTCAAGCAGAGAGGGAATCTGACCGGAACGATGCCGCGTCGGGGCGGTGGCGTGCTGTGTGCACGCCTTCCGTCGTAACAGCGTTAATAAGGAAGTCGAGAACCCGCTTTCACAGTCCTGGTGAGAAACCGATGCCCAGTTTATCTTGCGTGCATTAAAGACCCATAATAAGCAGATGGCTAAAGCGTTGTAGGCCTAGAAAGTTTTCCAGGCTTACCAGATGGGTGTCGTCGTCGGGGACGTCGGATGAAGAAGAACGATAAATGACCCCCACTAGGAGTGAGTCTTGGCCACGCAGTGGTAGTCAAGGCCACAGAGTGCCACATTTATCAGAGGACTGAAAGCCACCGATAACCGTGGGTGTCGGAAGACACTGCTGAAGAAAAATCGCAGAACCCCTTATTCTCCCTCGGTAGAGTCAGCCCGGTAAACTGAACACCCCGGGACATTCAGTTCACTGTCACTGATATCACCTGTAAGCCAGGTCTCCGTGAAGGCTAACATGTGGGGTTGGGTGTCATGAGTTAACTGTCTGATTTCCGGCAATTTATTGACGAGACTCAGATATTTCGTATACATGCATTTGAAAGCTACTTTCTCACTGGAGTTCGCGAGAAAATAGAAAGGAGGGTGCGAGGAAGAGCCTGGGAAAGAAGGCCTTTAATTGAGGAGGTTGGTGGGGCTGGACTCGGTCTGTTCTTCCGAGTTGTTCTGACGGCCCTCCTTCGAGGCTGTGAGCGCGACATCACCACCTCCGCGTAAGTCAACGACCCTACAGGACGTTTGAACAGCGTTCTTGGCGCCGCAACTTGCAACCTCTGCGCCCCTGTCAAATTCCGCTGCTTGGGAGGGTGTTTGGAAGCTTCCATCCACGGAAAATTTGACTTCTCCGTTTGCTGGGTGCGTGGTTAGGAAGACGGCAATGCGCGCTGTGTTATAGGGCTACTGAAAGAAATATTTATGGGGGTGGGCCAGATTAATGTTTTTCGAGTTGTAGGAGGCGGCCCTAGCAGGCTGCTTCAGTTCCGAATTCTTGGGAAGAAGAGTTTTCTGCTGGACACTTTGGTGGGTTTTGGGATGGGTAACTATGAAGACGGTTTTCGCGCGGTGTCGGTACCCTCAGTGCTCGTGCCTGTGTCTGAGTCGTCGGTCGTTGGAACGACCATGCAGACGGTGCCTCCACTTTCTACAACAGGCACAGGGGTCTGAGGGGATACTTCGAGAGCAGAAACTACGACTTCAGTCTCCAGCTGTAGCTTCTGGTCTGCCATGATTCGTGGCTTAGTCTTAGTCCGTTGTTCGCGTCTCGCTGCCTCTTGCTGAGAGCGGTCGAAAGATACGTCTTTCAGGTGGGCGTTGGCAGACTTCAAAGCCTCTGTTTTTCCCACCACGACCTCGGGGCTGAGCATGGCTGACAATCATGTTCACTTACCAATGTTTGCACCATTTGCAATCACAAACCGCATAGGCGCAATTCAACCGAATTCACTTATTCAGTCTATGTTCCAATTCGTTCTTATTCACTTCACTAGTCGATTAATAATTACTAACTAAACCAATTGTTATCGGGTTAATTGCGTCCCATTTCGCCAACTCCTTTACTAGATGTCTGTTGGTTCGTTTGCGATCAAGATGAATCCGATTTCTATTCTGTCATTTTTAAATTGCACGCTGTTGTTTGATCTCGTCCTCCCAGTGCATGCTTTCAGCGTTCCTGATTGAAGCTTGTGGTGCATTTGGGGACAGGAATTGTGCTACATCGGTAACAGCGTTCTTTCGGACTTTTGCATACAGTTCTCTCATGGGGTGTGTTCTGGAGATTCAAACGTTTGTGGTTGGTGTACGGAGTTAGACCGTTGAGCTAGCATGCTGGTGTTGGATTATTGTACATGATCATAAGTGGTCCTTAGTAGAAAACATTGGACGTGAGGGAGTTGGGTATCACATTCCGATAAATCGAAAGCTATAACCCCTACACCGCATTACTCAAAGTTCATGCTTCATGGCTAGCGAAAATCTTACCGACTTGTGCTCCAGACGTGATGGATTTTATACACTTGTATCTTTTCATTCGTCTGCATTCACCGCTCATCACGTTCTCTCTTTTTGAATTACAGCTATATGGCTTGTTCACAAGCTGAATAAGGCCTTTGGTTGTGGCAACTCACAATCTCTTTTGGTAACTGTCTGTTGCACATACTTTTCGAATCATCACAGTATCGTACGTACAACCATCTTGTCGCTTTTTGTTTCAAATTTTTATAGAATTAATGTTCAGTTTTTCGGTATTTTAGGTAGTAACTTTTGTGCATGGAAATTGATTGAACTTCACCAACGAGGCGGTACCGGTTTGACGTCTGTCGCTGCAGCGATGAATTTTTCCGAGCCCGTAAGAACCGCTGCTGGGCTTGTTAGCTTTTCTCCTGACTCATTATACGTCGCCTCTGTCTCTCAGCACAAAATATCAGTCCGCCTCTCAAAAACACTGCAAGTTTGCCAGCTTTACAATTGCGTTGACGTGATCTATTCCTTCGCCTGGTCACCAGACTCTTTATTCTTGCTTTGCGTTTTAAAAAAGCGGGGACTTGTTCAGGTACGATGTGTTATCAGCTTCGGCGTCATCTATTTTGAACAGGTATTGTCAATTGAAAATCCGGATTGGGTATGCAAGGTGGACGAAGGTTCGGCTGGGGTATTGTCTGCAGAGTGGGCGCCTGACAGTCGCCATTTTTTGACTACTACTGAGTTCCATCTCAGGATTACCGTATGGTCCCTGTCGGAGGTATCCGTATCCTACTTGAAGTATGTCAAAGTATGTTCGTCATCTGTTACATTTTTTATTTTTCTCCTATTCGGTCGGTTTTTCTTGATTTGAAGCAACTAATCCGGGTCCCGACTGTTGTCATATTTGTCAGTGTCAACTTGAGGACTCACTTAGTGACCGCGATCGTTATTTTTCAGCATTACTGCCTTAAGTTCTCCCTTGCGTATTTCATCAAACAGACGGTACCTAGGAATTCATGTGTAAATTAGCGTTAGGCAATCCTGTGGTGCGTGATCTAAACCTTTCTACCCTATACCTGTCTCTCATGGTAAGATGTATCAACCTACAAGCGTTCCGGTTCAACAAACCACTTTAAGTTTTCATCCTGAAAAGTGTGGTTTCTACTGTCATGGGAGGTATTCGGTAGCTGTTTACTCTTACGTGCACAAAATTGCAAATTTCCTTGATTTCAGTCAAATGATAATATGCCTCAAGTCGATGTTCGGTGCAATCGACGGGAAATATTCCAAAAGAAGAAGGTTTATCCAAAGAAGTGCTGGATGGGATAAAACGGGATAGAAGCGCTGTGATTGCTGAAACTATGTCATATCAGGTATCTGTTCGAGCCATCATGCCTTGAAGACAACAGCTACGGTCTTACTCAGCGCAGTGGTCATGGTTTTCTTATGTCAACCATATCGTTGTTTGGCCAACTCACTTTTTTGTCCAACCATTGGCCGTCCCGATGGCTGCTGTCCGGAATGGTAAATATTCGAATAGTGTACAGCGTACGTGATTCAACCACATGACACTGCATTTTTATTGATTGGTGATTCGGTCGTTATGGGTAATAAGTCGGGATGAAAACGTTGTTTACACAGCTGTCCGCCTTGATGCGGGCAGTTGAATAAAGCAACGTTGTTCTGGCATTGCAAATCGATGGCCGCAAACAGACAATTTCCTAGCACTGGAGCAAGGTGGGTCACACACGATGTTACGTCACATTTCTTTTCGACAACAGTCAGGTACTTTCTACCAGTGACTAGTTAAAGGCAGCGTAAGCCTTCTCTACGCACAGGGATTTCTCAATAATATTGCAAATGGTCGAGCTTGTATTCCCGGAAAGCCAACACACAGCCTCAAACAGACTGCCTGCCAGGAGCATTCGAACTTTGGAATTGAAAAATACGCTCCACATAACTTAGTTTAATCATTCAACTTGTTCTGTATAAGTCATGACTCGTACAGTTCGGTGTATAGGACATTGCACGTTAATCTGTATTTGTTGTCATATATATGACCATATATTATATTGCGTTCTTGTTTCAACTACAAAAGGCTTGTACAAACAATTTGGCCTTCTCTCCGGGAGGTCGCTACCTTGCGCTTCTTGAGCGTCGCGACTACCGGGACCACTTGAGCCTGTTTGACTGTCAGAAGGATTGGAGCCTAATACGAAACACTCAGCTGCATACTCAGGACGCCGCTGGCCTACTCTGGTCACCCGACGGGCGTTATATTGTTGTCTGGGATGAGTGTCTTCACTACCGAATCACTGTTCACGGTATGGACGGACGGTGTTTGTATTCTTATTGTGCATACGAACCGGGGCAAGATTTATTGGGCGTCAAATCGGTTTGCTGGTCTCCAACAGGGCAGCTTCTGGCTATAGGGAGGTATGTTTCATCTGTTCTAGTATATGGACTCTTTTGATGTCACGTCTAACGAATAGGGTAGCCTCAAGTTAACCTACGTCCAGCCTTTGAGGAATACTATGTTAATCACTAGCAAACGGTTGTGATGTGATTCTTCTCGAAAGAGGTAGCTAAAATGTCCTTTGGAATGCGACATCCGTGATCAGCTGTGATTATTGTCCAAATTATGTGCTAGAAGCGGTGACTGTCAATCGAGAAATTCCCTCAGTTCTGTGGATAAGATGACTATGTTTTTACTAAAGGTAAGACTGACTAGAAGCAATGCAAGCTGATTACTATTTTCTCTCTCTCTGCCACTGACGGAAAAAAGTTACGCAACTTGTTTGGCGTTAAATACCGTGTATCGCGTTGTATTTGATAACCAGTTTGTCTGCGGTTCTCCAGTCTTACCTTTCCTTTTTTATCGCCACCATTTGCCGTGACCAGGATACGAACCTGGGTTCTTGCGGCGCCAGTTGTGTCTGCAAAAGACGCTTGACCTGCAAGTTCGTTTATAGCGCAAACTTCCGTACAGGTCTTAACAAAAACTAAACCACAAACGCATGCACTCATTTGCACAGCAGACATGCACTCATATACATTGGGTGACAGTACGTTGTCATTCGCCTTGGTGAAAGTTCTCACACAGCATGTATACACTGTTCCGATAGTCTCTTCTTGTCCGTCGCGTTCGGGGCTTGTCCTCTTGTTCCTGAATGTCGCCTGTATGTAATATACTACTTGTGAGTAGTGCATTGCTCACAACGAAACTGCCCCTTCGTACTGAACGCATCCAGTTACCTTAAAATCATCATCATCACAGACAGCAATACATCAGTGTCAGTCACCGTTGCTTTACTGTCACACGATCGTGAAGACGAAAAGCAAACCCCATAGAAGAAGAGAGAAGAAAACAGAGAAGGGACGGGAAGTGACCTAACTACCAAAAATGACTACCTTCATATCTAAACATTTAACACCGAGGTGCCTACACCTGGCAAACAAACCGCCGAGTTATAAGCAAAATTAAAGCGTCATCAGCGGAACAGCTTCCTTACGACTTTTACTGCTCTGCATCATTAAATGCACTCACTCCACAGAAAACTCGGCCAAACAACGACAGCATTCACGCCACTGAGCTCAACTAGCCGCCTTCTCACCTAACGTCTCTAGCCACCGACTCCGAGTCGCGAGGGCTCCAGCCCGAGAGGGAAACCCGATCTACAATGACCAACCTCTTCATAAACTACATTCGTCTGCGCCAGGTGATCATCTGTTCACCTTGCGCGAGTCCTCCGCAGTGTCGCTAAACAGTGCTCGGTGTGGCAGACGATTAGTTGAAAATTTAAGGACTGAACAAGAGAATTCGTTTGACAATCAGTCCCAAACACCCGCTTCCTAACCTCCTCGTTACTTATCGTCTGGTGCCATCCGATAGGAGCATTGGAACGCAGACACCAGTGATGAACTACCTGAAGACGGTTTACATCTTCCAAACTGAGCGGCCAATCTTCGCTGCCGTATAGTAGCACAAACCTCACTGTTGTTTGTTACACGCGGCCCTTGAGCATCAGACAGACCTCTCTGTCGCCATAGGTGCCCCCAGATTATCGAACACCACCCTAGAATTCGAGATACGCGCCTCTGTTTCACTCCCCACACTTCCGCCGCCGATGCAGTTTACCAAATATACAAACCGGTCAACGACCTCCATGACTTCATTATCTAACACTGAAACTATGTAATGACAGCAACCTTGCAGACCAACTTTGCAATTTGAGGCTGTGAAGCGCAGTCCGAAGTACTTATTAGAAAGCGAAATAGCGTTTAGCGTTGCTTGTTTTGTTTGAAAGTTGTCAAATTGCAACACTTTGTTATCGGCATAATCAAGATCAATCAGTCTTTCACCAGATTGGAGGTCCACGCCGGTAACTTATGAATGCCGGAGACAATTTTCCATTATTTCGTCTGACGAAATTGAACGAAGGTGGTGAAAGCGGACAGCTTTGACTTTCGCCGCTCCTGGTGCTCCATCTGTCAGATGGTTCACGGTAAGCACCAACCTGAGCTGAAGTATGGGACTAAAGCGCCCACAGTATGTTCATATACTTGGTCGGTACACCCCTGCCCTTAAGCGACTCTAAAGGTGTAGATCGACCCACTGAACCGAACGTACCTTTGTAGTCGAGAAATACGGCGACTATTGGTCGGTGGTACACATGAATTTGAAGAAGAGTATAAATGTGGTCTATACATCCCCGCCAAGGGCGAAACCCTGCCTGTTCTTCCCTTATGTTTACCTCCCGAACTGCAGTGAGTCGACGAAGTATAATAGGTGTCAAAACCCTTGAAATGGCAGAGGTCAAATTAATTTCCCTATAATTTTCGCAAGAGCCCCTGATACCTTTCTTGAATTTAGGAACTATTGTGGCCTGACTCCAGTAGAGATGAATGGTCTCCATCGACCACACAAGCTGAAACAACTGAGTCAAGGCCTTTACCAACGCCTCCTCACTTTCTCTGAAAGTTGCCGGTACGAAATCATCTGGGCCAACAGCCCTCTTACGTTTGAGAGACGGAATGCAATTTCGGACCTCAGTTTCAGTCCGTGGTTCCAAATCTACCGACCCAGGGTGCTACGTTACAAATACAGAAATGATAATTGGCGCACAATCCGTAGGAACGTGTCATTTCCCGGATCGCTCTTAGTTCAGTCTACTTCGCCCAGGTCGGATAGAGCAGCTTCAACATCTAACGGTCCCGCTAAACGCGGTCTGTAACAGCATTAACACAGCTGGCAATCAGCCGTCGACTCCCCGACGAGATAGCGTGAAGCTCGCCAACATTCTACGTCAAAAACTTGCCACTGTGCCCCAAGATGGTCTAGGATGTTTTATGAATACACAAGCCAATCGGCCTTTGAGAATGAACTTCAGACCCAAATCCTGTCTGATTCGCCCAATCACCACCAGTTGCGAACGAGGAGTTGGGCCGATTACAGTAATCCGGGTGCTTCAGCCAGTCAGCTATTCGCCGTAGATCGCACTGATTGTGATGGTCACAAAATCATACGGTGCAGCCCATCTCCCACCCTCATTATCCTAAAACATAGCGACACATCAGTAGTTTGTGCTGATGCTTAACTATCATACCTGCGCCAACTTCCCTACTGGTCTCAACGGTGTTCTGGACACTCATCAGTATCCCGTACTCCTCCCAGAAAATATGTTCGCGAAGCTAAGTGACGTCATACGTTTTACTAAGCTCGATCTCGCTGGCGCCTGCCTGCAAGTGGAAGTTGTCGAGGGCCTCAAGGAACTGCTAACAATCGGCACACCGAGATTTGTTCAATTGCAGCCGGTTGTCTTTCGGCGCGATGACTTCTTCAGCGGTCTCCTAGCAGATCATGGACACGATGCCCACCGACGTTTTGGAAACAGCAGTACACCTGGCGAACATCGATGTGATGGGATCAGACGCTGATCATCATCATCATCAACAACAACATCATCATCATCATAGACAGCAATACATCAGTGGTTCACACTAGTGCTTAACTGCCACACAACCCTGAAGAAACAGCAAACCCTATATAGAAAGAGAGAAGGAAAAAGAAGGAGACGGGGAGGGACCTAACTACTGAAAATAACTACGACTAAATAAATTTCTTCGCCGCATCCAAGATTATAATTTTTGCATCTGTTAACACATACATCCTCCGCACACCCCATCAAGTACCTGGGATTCATCATCGCCACAACTCTAGTAGCATGGAAACCATCAATAAAATGTCTCCTCCTATTGTGCTCATTCCCGGTTCTTTTCAACCACTACCGTACATTCCCACCGACCAAGCACAGCGTACGAGTAATTTTGAACAAACTCTTCGCAAAAAAATCAAACCTGGTCTAAATCGCCCAAATACACGAGTTTTTAGATTAATCTTGACAACGTTCCGGTCAAACATTTTGCCGACAAAGTACGACTCCAGGCTAAATAGTCTTGTCATAGCCTATACATCAAACCGTGAGGTTGGCAATGATTCCCCAAAGGATCCCAGACGATAAGTGTGCATACAGTCCGATTCTTGACGCTAGCCGAAACGAACTTTGGTCGGATTGAGAAGGAGGCTTTTTTCGATCGTGTTTTCAAACAGCAAGTTCCATAGAACGCTTTTCTGGTGTTACTCCACGCTACTGAGGGGTCGTAAACCACTGTTGACCACCCTTGACCCAAAAAGTGCATCTTCCATCATAAAATTAAAACGAGAGGGGGAGATTGAACACCTCTGTCGGAGGAGACTCGACGTGGAGGACGCTTTAAATAACTGTCCGTAATTGTGCACTCCACACTCAGAGCAGGTATATAACGACTTCAACCAATTAGCATACCTTACTGAAACCTCTGCGTAACAAAGACAGCCTCGGGATGCGTCTCAGACGGCCGAGTCAAAAGAATCCCGTTGGATGAGAAAGGGAGTGCCAATGCTCCAGTGTCTGTCGACACACCTGTGACCAGACCGGAAACCTGCTTATTCTACTCTTATTTTGTTCTCCCTCTGTATCGAAAGCCGCCGCATTATGAGACCTGTGATCGGGCTTGATGCGATAAAGACATGACTACCACCTCTTTGGTTTCCACTTAAGGTCGTGGTATCTCTTGAAAACGAAACTGTTGACAAACAGTATCCATGAGGTACCTCTTCAGTCTCCCGTATGGAACGGTGGAATGTGGTCAGTTCAAGCAACAAAACCTAACCACCACCTCTGCGAAGTGCTGGAGGAAGAAAGTCCAGACCTGGGGCTCTTTACTTTTCAATATTTCAAGCTCCAAAGCCACCTCAATTTCCGGCAGGGGATCTTCTGGAATGGCATAACCAATCAATTAATTCCCATTACCCACAGCTCAGTGGGCTGACTCGAACCAGTTGAACCGTTTCTGAAAGTGTTAAGCGAACCCGTTAAGTTCCCACGACAGGCTGTAGATTCGTGTGCTGTCGTTTTCATGTATAGTTTCGCCGACAACATTTCGATGGCCAGTGCAACTACGAATCTAGGAAGACAGCGCTTGATTATTTTCTGATGAAAAAAAACTGTCAGCGATAAACGATAAGATTGTGATCACTTAAGCGGTTCCGGTTAACCGTCCAGTTAAGGGTAAAAAACGCACAGTGAGACGGTTAATGCTCAGCACTACATCAATTGCTCCTCTAGACCAGAAAATGTTTTTGGGAATTGACTTGGCTGCCCCAAAATACGAAAACCACAACCAGCAGTGATTGCGGACAAAACTTTACCATTGGGGCCGGTAAAAATGTGCACGACTGATAAACTGACCACCTAAGGGATTAACAATTGACTGACTGCCAGGATCGTTGGGACACGAAGTAATGCTTGTATTGACGCTGTTAGACAATTCGCTGACCTCTAGGGAAAGTACGTGCTCAACTCTGCATCCTCCATCAACTAGAAAATGGAATGAGTGGGATAGATGAACGTGTCAATGATGGTATGTGATTGGCAGCAAGCAAATCGATATGCTTACTTCATCTGGTACCAGAAGGGTGTTATTTCCCCTGGTTTATAGTCATACCGGCTATCCTCCGGAAGCTTGTGAAAAATAAATTGCTCATCATAACTTGGCGAATGGTTTCGAGTGGTGATTCATTCAGGTGTTTAGCCACCTGAAACAGCTGCGGACAGTAAATATGATGTGCGGGGTTTTTGGCAGCCCTCTATCGGAAACCGAAATGGTCCTGAAATTTAAATTGTCAAAACATAATTATGCCTTTGACTAGGACTGTCTCTGCATAACTTTTACAAAGATGGTACGTTGGCGTTTCAACTAACCTTGAATTTTTGTTCGATGTAGATGACTGTAGAAATGTCTCATAGTCGGCTTTCAATAACGGGCACTCCCACCCTCAAGAATGATATGGAAATATTGTCTTCATTGCCACGAACACCATTGGAGCCTGGCAGAACCAAATGAGAAATTAACAGTCAGCTTTCAACAAGCCTCTTAGGCGCATCGGTCATATATCGTGCAGCCCTATTCGAAGTCGACTACTATGATCTTTTCCATGTGCATTTGAATACGGCCTTTAACATTTTAACCTAGTTATTAATTTGAGCCGTTCCCCCCATAACCTTGTCCACGTAAACTACGCTGATATTAATGGCAAATTGAGTATCTATAAGCAACTATGTTTACCATGTTTTACTTCGAGGTAGTCAAGGTTCGCGTCAGCTATACTCATTCCGAGGGTGAATTCTGTTGACGGTTAAGCTTTGGCGGTTTTTTCCAAGCTGATATGCTAGCCTTTTCATGCTGTCCACACTCTGTTTTATCCACTTCCAGTTATGATCAGAAATGCCGTATACTGAATCATCTCAACTGGGCTTGTTTGGCCACTCTGACTCACCCCGTTGACAAATCCATCAACCCTTTCCTGGGTCTGAGCCCAACAGGTCGAGTTTTACTGGCAGACAGTGATAGTTGCCAGGACGATGAAGCCCCTAGCTACCGACCGCATCGAATCGATGCCTACGAGGAGCGACGACTAGGAGATACTGATACAATGACCGGACCGATCACCACGAACTCTGCCGCCTGCCAGTCCGGAGTGGCTTACTGTCTGGTCAATAAACCGATAATGATCCAGTCGATTCGAGTCGATCCAAAAGTGCCATTTCCAAAGGTGCATGTTTGACTACTTTTGTGTGTGTAAGCGTTGCTGGGTCCTTTGCCTTGTATTTCCTATTCATGATTACATAGGTCCCTGCTAGTTTGTACATCACATTTCTCTCAAGCTGCATCTGCTATAGCATGAACCAGTTTATTCCGGTTTCATCCTTTCAGTCCTTCCTTCCATCGTCTGATGTTAGTCAAAACGTTTCAATCATTGAATTACTCCACTTGAATGTGAACTCATTTAACATACACTGTATAATCGATCGTAGACATTCTGTAAAGCAAAACGATTCTCTCATGTAAAAGATCTGTTGAACGATCCTGATTTTTAAGTGATATAAACTATGTACATATTACAGTGCAATAGTCCTGGGGCTGCAACAGACGGGAAAAATAAACGACAAAGATTTATTAAACGAAACCAGTAAGAAGGCGCGTTCTTACTACAAGAACATCTTTCTTGTCGCTGTTCCAGATTGTGCTCATTTATTGGCCTGCGGCTCCAGCCCGGAAGCTGGTGATGCTCTACGGAACTAGGCTTTCTTGATTAACAGTATTGATTAGTAAGTCCGTTCCAGGCCTAAATTAGTGCTCAACTATGTCCTCCCGAACTCACAGGTGCGTTACTGGCTGTTTGCCAACAGTATCCACAAAAAGGTAATATTGCACAAGTTGTAAATTGTACACTCCTCATGCTTTGACCACAGACTTCGTTTTCCCATATACTCTCCAGCCAGTCTGTTGTGGAACGAATAGCTAGATCCAAGTGTTTACTCTTAATAGAGCTCACCATTAGTGCATGTTCTTATCGAAACAAGAGGATGTTTAAAATACCCAACTACACCTCGGTAACCGAAATCGTGTTGAGCAGATTGCATTGAATCTGTGATTTCTCCCTGACTGACGAATTCTGTACGCAGGTTAACCGTACACTTATTTTGTCTCCCTCCAAGTGCTCCGACCATCTGAGCTTTATTCACAGTCGAGTGCAGCTGAGTGTATAGACACGATAACTTAGTTGTGCCTAATGTGTGTTCATTGGCATAGTGGCTACCACGGCTGCCTCTTGATAACATGTGTGTATTTAGTCATATTCCTACTCTGTTTTTTTACCTATGCGTCATGGTTTTTGTTATAGTAGCAATGCGAAACATCAATACCAACCATCAATGTGTTGTTGTAGATGCTGCTGTAAAGAGGTCCAATGGTGGTTAGTTCTGCCAGTGGTCCAGTACTTCTTTTTTAAGGAGACTTTGACCGAACTGTCAACCAGGACGTGCCGACCGCTGCGGTTGCCGGTGAATTTGAATAGTTTGTTCGTATTAATTAAAATCCCGCACTACTTATTAGTGCTGCAAAAGTTATTGTTTGTCATCTTGACCAGTAATCGACAAATTACGTCCTGATGGGTAATTCTAGACACCAGTTAGTCAATAATCCACTTTAGTGCGCTGTTCTTGGTGTCATTCACGTTTCCTCTCTTCATTCTTATTGTGAATGATTTTAGACTGTTGGGAGTCTGGTCTGTGAAGTGACTACAAACGTTTATGTTTAAGAGCGGGAGTAATCTAGTGGTTTTCGATAGCTCGTTCAGTTTTGCAATAATTCTAACGGGTTCAGGTGAACTTTCCATTATCTTCACAAACGTATTCACCATGAGTTCGCGCTGTGATTTGTGCCAAAGATTGACCCATTTGTTACCAATATTTCCTATACACCTGCTGGCTCTTCAAACACGAATGGCTGGGTGGTGCATGTTGCTCTAGAAATTACCTACCCAAAATGGCTTGTGGTTTCGTTTTGGAATCAAATACCCGTCGGTAACGGCCAAATAGTTTTCGTACACTTACAAGTTGACAGCTCTGTTACCTAATTTTTATCAGCGTACATTGCTTTATGTTTCCAGTTCTGTGGTTAATCCTCGCACATCCCTTTGTCAGTTAAAAACCTGATCTACACCCCACACAGGAATCAAGTCTATAGCCCGTTCGGCCGATCCAAGAAATGTACACGATTCAGCTGTTTTTTATTCCGTGAACCAAGCGACCCAGTACGCCGGTTTCTCTGGGTTTAGTAAGGGTTTGTGTTGCGATTTGCCTGCAGATTTTGGTCGGTGAAATCCACACTTTGGTGATGACCTCCCATGAATATGGATGAAACTTTCTTGGTTGCATTGGCTTGGCTATAGCATGCATCGTGGGTCCACAATAACACTTTTTGACGGGCAGGGGAAAGTGATCCATATAAGCCAAATCCGTGAGCCATGCCATCGTACTGCCTCAGCAACCGGTGTTAGTCACTGTCAGATTTATTAAGTAATATTGAACAAGGGGCTAGGTGTTCTACAAAGTCTGATCCCTCCGCAGATGTATAGGTTTCGTGGATTTGACGAACGTGTTTGTCGGTGGTTCATCTCAGCTATTGCTGGATGGTGTGACACCGCGAACAGCGCTTGCACACAATTATCGTTTGGCCCCCAAGTATGCTCTTTTATCACCGGATGATGATTGGCTGATCGTTAGAACAACCTACAAGCAATGGTATGGTTCTTCTCAGGTAGTCAATAACTGTGGTACTGAGATCAGTCTTATGAACATCTCAGTAGTACTTATTAGCTCATGTCTGTTTTTACTGTTGTTGCAGATTACTGATGTCTTAATCACTGTGTCGCGTCTATATCGTGCAAGTTTCTTGAAATTAGACTTCCATCCCTATATAAAATGCTCTCATTGAGTAAATATTTTTGCGCCCCCCTCAGAAGGCCCTTTTGTTGAGGGGAATATTAGACTTTTCTCTCAACCCCTTCTCCCACACACTGTCGTATTCCAGATCGGTATTGGTCTGATGTCGTTCTCAACAGACGGTCGATTTCTCGCTGCACGAAACGATAATGCTCCTCACGTTATCTGGATCTGGTCCGTCGATCATAGACTCAGCCTATTCAGCCTGTTGGTGCACACCAGTGGCCCCGTGTCCTCGTTCGCTTGGGATTCCTCTTCTCCAGCGCGTTTGGCTCTGTGCACCGGTTCAGACTGTGTGTTTATGTGGACTCCACAAGGTTGTTTGGCTGTGCAGGTATGCTTCTTGCTTCTCCGATTCGTTCCACTGCTCATTTGATTGCGTTTTTGCAAACGGTCCGGTTCGTTGGCTCTTTCTCTGATTTTTAACGATCCCTCTTCTATCGCATGTTTAAGGGGTATTGCCTGACCCTCCGAAAGTTGGATTTCGGTCCACCGTTTTTGTAGAGTTTCTTCGTTTCATTCCTCATCGTGTTCGAGCGAACTTCGAAGCACCTCACCAGACTTCTATTGTGGGCGATCAATGAACGTATGAGCAGTTTTTCACTGACTCCAACAGCCAATGGACGTAGTCAACGATGCCGTTAGTTCTCTACCATGATAGTGCCGAACTGATCTTACACGTGTTGCGCAGAATGATGCTGTCTGATCTATCCTGACAAATGACTACTTGATACTGTCATCATCATCATCATCA
>QNGE01001704.1:25429-49268 GCA_008508345.1 Paragonimus westermani
TCTGTTTAGTTTCCGAGAGATAAGAGTTTCCTTTCCTTATTAGCCAATCAAGTGGCTAACCAGCATTGGCCGGCTGGACAGAAAGGCCCCACTGGCACACCTCCCAGTCTTATTCCTTCGGGTTTACACTGGATATGTGGTGTGTTGGTGGAACTGCAATTGGTGCAGCGCAAACCAGTTGCAGTGATGGATAAGCGCAGGCGTCGTTTGGCTTCGGTCACTGTGACAGGCTTATCCGAATCGGATGCCGCCAACCATTCAGCCAGTTGTGAGCATCCTCTACCAAAGTAAACTGCTTTGTTATCTTAAGCTATCGCCGCCTCTCATCACCTGTTATTAAGTCCGATCTGTGTAGTACCTGGCAGATGGATGTCTGTGCTCATATTTTCAAGTGCACGCTACTTCGTGCTAATCTGCCTATCAACCGTTACGTATAATTGTAATCAACAAACATATATAGTCTCCTTGGAGTTAACTGGTTACGTTACAATGTCGGCATGTGTAGGTGTACAGATATACCTTGTGGAAATGACAATTGATATCCGTTAGCTTCTGTTGAAGTGGCTGAACCGGAATAAAACATCACATTGTAAGGTTTCTGCGCCATTCCATCCCGTTACTTCCGTGATTTGCTTTGGATGGCTGGTTGTACTGGTCGTCGTCTGTGTTTGTGTACGAGACCAGTTCTGTGGTCTACTTTGATGCGGGTTGGTGTACAGTAACGGATGTGAGGTGAGGACGAATAGATTCGTATCCGGTAGGTCAAACCCTAATTGATTTTGCAACTGTGCCAATCAAATCCGCTCCTCGGTCAGAGCGATTGTATATGCGACTTTTTATTTGTGCCGCAACAAATATATATATATATATATAATCATTACTATTACTAAGCGAGAAATCCATCCAAAGTGTCCGCAACTTATTGGTAGGAAGCCGAATTCGGCAATGTAGATTGTTAGATTTTGTAGTGAACAGTATGCTTTAGAATACCATGTCTCCTCTCAAGTGCGCTTACATGATATCGCCTCGCCACTTTACTACTATGTTTATGATAACTTTCGCCTTCTCTAATTACGCTAGAGAAGTAGTCGGTTGATAATATGGAGACGAAGATACAGTACGTATCTAGTGCGAATTCAACTTTAGAAATTAGTTACTGTATCCATTCTCAAGGAGGGTCATTGTAATCGGTGTGTAACTTGTTCATGCCTAGTTGATCTGGTTAAGCACCATTTGTACTGGCCAGATCGTGCGTTGATTTTGAGGTCGCATTGTGCGGTACACAGTTCATAAATAACGTATCTAACAATCCAGAAAATTTCGATTTCCAGTCGACACTACGCTCGTATTTATTGGCTGTTCAAATTAAGTGTATTTTCACCGTTTTTTACCGTTTCTATGTTACCAGAGATTTAATGTAAGCTAGCGCCATTGGTGAAGCGTGTTTGGTTGGAAGTGGTTGCATGTTTGTCTACCAGAACTCCGCACTGCACTTGCCATCGTAGAAATAAGCCTCCACACCATCGATCTCGCAGCCTTGGATAAAACCAGGTTTGCAGACCAAGATGGGTTTCGGGAAGTAAATATTGGATATATTTCATGCTGAAAAGATTACCCGGCAGACGGTGCTCGAAAGCATGCTGTATGTTCCCCGGTCGTTGTTCTCATCACTTCTTTGATGATAGGGCAATCCGTATGTCATTAACCCCCAAACCATGTCTATGCGCCGGCGACTAGGTTATGGTAAGTCTGCCATATCTCTTGGTGTTTATGGTCCAACTATTTGTCAAATTGATGGTGCAAAGGACCAATTCTGAGATCAGCTACCCGTCACAATCCGCTTGACGCCGATGAGTAACCGACTGTTTGTTCTGGGTAACTTTAACACGCGAGTTGTGCGCGACCAAGTAGCTTGACCACATATCCTCGGTTCTCACTACATTGATCTAATTGATGAGAACGGTGGACGTCCGCTCCCCCCTATGTGGTACTCACGGGCTGGCTATCAAAAACAACCGATTCCAGCTGAATGCGAGCGATATCACGATGTAAATTCACCCACGGAGCGATTTCTCCCTGTACCCGATTACATTATCGTACGATAACGTAAATTCCGCGAAGTGCGTATTAGGCGAGTGGTGCGCGGGGTCAAATATAGCACGGACCATAGACTGATCAGGACCAAATCGTTTATTCAGGTTCACGAGCTTGTTTATTATAGACCATCCGGGCGATGGCAGAAGCTGGATTCTAAACGGGTATAGAACTGAAAGACGAGGACGATAATTCAACATGCGGTTTGCATTCATCTGGACGACGCTCCCACTTACACCACCTCTGATGATATATTGTAACACCTCAAGGAATAGATCACGGCAGCAGTCATCGAGTCCATCGGTATTCATTACTAGAAACACCCGAATTGGTTCGACGACAACAATACAGCTATCTCCAACATGACACTAGAAAATAGTGTAGCGTTCGCTACTTCCACAGTGGATCCAGACGACGCAGAAAAGAAGCCATGTTCCAGATTGTTCGTCATCGGCTCGCTGAAAGGCTTCGCGGAATCAAGGAAGAATGGTGAGAAAAGCATGCCGTTTGGATGAAGAGTCATGCTGACCGCCGATAACAAGGAATTCTACAATTAGCTTAGGGTGTTTTCTGGCCCATCTGTCCAGTCTGATAAAGAACTCATTGACGGGAGCTCGAACATTTCGCGCACTCAGTTGTGGAATGCCATGGACGTCTGTGCAAACAGTTTAGCAATCCGCTAAACCGGCCGGCTACCGTTGCTTGAGTAACCGTGAACAGCCTTTGATAACGAAATGTCAGAGCTTGGTTTGTTCTCGTCCCAGGTCTGGAAGAGGTGCATGGGGCTGTTGGACAAGCGTGAAGTGAAAAGGGTACACTTGAAGATGGGTAGGAGTGGCAAGCAGTGTAAAGACAGTTATCGGGGATGCGTTGAAAATATGCTAAGAATAATTCTGCCGAACCCGTTCAGTGTGGAAGTTTTTGGACAAAAATTTACTCGAGCAGTAGAGTGAATTTCGGGTGCGTCACAGTACGACCGACTTGGTGCTCATTGCTTCACACGTCCAGCTGAGGTGTCCTGAACGCAACCATTTGTCGTGTGCCCTCTGTGATTTTTACCAAGATGATTGATTCCACGAGACGCTGTGGACGTTGCTTGGTGAGTTTGGATGTCCATGTAAGTTCCTCAGTTCAATTAGAATGATGCTTATGGGTTTGAAAACAAAATTTCAGTCGTGTGCATCAACCTTTGAGAATTTCGACATTGTCACAGGCATGAAGTACAGATGTCTCTTAACTCCAAATCTGTTTCGTTTATATCCGACTGCAACGCCAACATTTGCTCCTAAGAACTCTGTGGACCGCGTGGAGTTTGAGTACCGCACGGGTAGTCAATTGCTGATTATCTGTCGTTTCGGCGTCCCAATTTGGCTACCTAATTTGACAATGCGCATGCTGTTGTTTGCCGACGATTGTGTGCCATTTTGACTTAAACGACTGGCTATTGTTTCGACGACCGCAATATCCAAATTTGTTTTGGATATCAACGCAGGTAAGAGATTTTCTTTCTTTCAACTTCCTCCCGGTGGAGACGTTGTGCATACACCTGGAACGCGCGTGGAGAGAGATACTGTGGATATCTGCACCGATTGTTGCTCCTGCTTAGGTAGCAATCTGTCGACAGATCCGTCCGTGAGCCGTGAGTTGTGAGTTCGTGCGGCGAAGACTGGCGCTACTTTCGTACATGTTGAAAGACGTGTTTGATAGAACCACGGCCTGACTAGGAGGATTAAGCTACTTGTTTACCACGCAGTGGTGTTGTCTACGCTGCTGTACAGCAGTGAAATCTGGATGCTGTCTCAACGGGGTGTGCGGTATCTGGGCTGCCCCCATTTGCATCGCACAATATACATTTTGGGTACTCGGTGATCGGACATGATTCGGAGCACTGAGTTACTTTGTGGAGCGGATACGGACGGGATTGAAACCATGTTGATGCCCCATTGGCTTTGTCGACCAGAACACATCCGTAAGATGGGCGATCAGCGGATTCCGAAGCAGATATTATAGGGCAACTGGAAGCATGTAGATGAAACCTTGCCAGTCGGAAGTTGCGATGCCAGGATGTTATCCAAGTAAGTCTTTTGCGTTATAGTATTGAGTTTAGGTTACGGGTGTGCTGTCTTGAACCGGGTGGTCCGGAGGAATACTGTCCAGACGTGTTTCGGGAAACCTATTGGGCGACCGCGAACTGAATTGCGCGGTACACGAGTGAATTATGAGTGCCATAGGTCGTGGTGACATGACGATATGGCGTTGTGAAGAATGCGGCCGGGAATGTGGTGACCATTCCAGATTGTCAGGTCATTAACGTCTCCATAGTACGCCGTCGACGAAACGACGGCAAATACGTTAAGTGCATGTGAGATATCTGTTAGACACATAATTACCCTCGTTTCCATCAACGACCACCGTCGCTTGTTAACTCATTCGCTCTCCCTTTCATCAACTTGGATCGTGATGGCGTTCCGGCTTTCCTTCTGTTCCGTTTTGCTGGTGTATTGTGTGATGGGAGTATTGTTCATTTTGCGGTCCAATTTTAAGCACTCTCTTTCTGCCTCATTCCATCTAGGATGTGTTGATGTGTACTCTTGTTTTGAGATACTGCTTGCCTTATCTCTTCCATATCTTTCTCACCAATGGAGTTTCCCGGCTGTTCGTTTCCGTGTCATAATAGTTTCCCTTTCATGCTAGCCTACCAACTGGTTAACTAGCGTTGGCCTATTGGATCACCAAGACCTCCACTCACATGCTCCGTGGTCTTATTTCTTCGGGTTTACACTCGATACGTGGTGTGTGAGTGGGACCACAAGTGGTTCAGTGCAAGCCACCCTTGTTGGTGGTTAGGTGCAGGCTTTGATCGGCTTCGGTCATTGTAATAGGTTTATCCGAAACGAATGCAGCTAGCCGTCTCTGTGCATGGTTGTTGCTATGTAATCCAGTTTGTCTGAGCCAATTGAATGTTTTTGGTTGGGTTGATTTTTTTGTTGGCCTCCGGATAAAACAACGATATATCAGTGCTTCATATGTGCTCTCATCTCTCTTGCTGTCATGGCGAGCAGAAGAAGCATTAAATAGGGATCAAGCAAAATTGACCAAACGGAGCGTAACTGCTTAAAACACCTAAGGCTAAACTGAAACGTTCAACATCAAGATGTTTGCATGCTGTAAATCAACAGCTGAACTACAAGTACTCGCATTGTGTTACCATCATCCGTCCTGTTCTCACTACCCAGCGTCATTAATTGTACTTAATTTAGTGACAACTCATCCAAAAACCGCTAGCATCCGCACATCTGTGCAGTGATATCTAACGTCTTCAGTCATCGACTCTGTGAGTTGCATGGGGTAACCCAATGTGTAGCGGCTAACTTCTTGGTAATTTACTTCGTTTGTATACGCCAGGTCATCACTTGTCCACCTCGCACCTTACGCCATTTGGCTACGACAGTGGCACAAAGTGGCCTCGGTGTGATAACCGACTGGCCGAGCTCTCCGAGTCTGTTCATACTTAACGTTGAGATGAATGGATTCACTCGGCATTTGCCATCAAATATCCACTTCCTAATCTTGTCGTTACTCACTTGTTGGTGCCACGCAATACCATCCATCGAACGCAGACACCAGTCATTTGGATTTGGTTAGTTTCTCCCCTGCGTGACCAGGTTTTACAACCGTAAATTGACACGGCTCTTGTACACACCGTCTTCGGGTTTCAAAGCGATGCCTCTCTGTCGCCAGAGGTACCCCAGGTTTTCTAATACCACCGTAGCCTTGGAGCTTCTGTATCAGCTTTTATGCTAGTCCGGCTGCTGACAACTTCTGATGTATACAAACCGCTCAACGACTCTCATAGTTTCATTATTCAACATCAGATCTACTTAGTCACGTCAGCCTTGCAGATGCGCACACGTATAGTTATTTAATAACTAAGTATCTGTTCGAGCCACCATACAATTCTAGCGTCACGCTGAACAGCTTGCCTTCAAGCATAAAGTTGTGCTGATTTTTAGTCAGTTGCATAACTGGTAATGTGGTCCGTCGATAATTTCTACTTCGTCTGATTGTAGTTATCGATATGTTCAGATTAATTTGGCAGTCTATGTCTAACGAACGAACTCTACGAGAATACTCATCGATTCCCGCAATCGATTGATGCCTGTTATTCGCTGAGACTTTTGACACGTGTTCATCCAATTACGCTTGAAATTTTCAGTCCGTTAACATTAGAACCGTTACCCGGCATAGGAGTGTGTCAGGAACAATGGTGTATCTGCACCAACATTTTTAATAATCTTACAGTGTTTGTTTCCTTTCGATATTCTCTGCACTCTGAAATATTCCACCATCACCACCCTGTTTTGATGAACAGCCGCCACATCGCCACCTAACCAGGCTTATGAATGTTTGTGTATGTGTGTGTATGCAGTTTATTCCACTTCACATTAGGCTGAATAGTTCCAATGGAGATTTAAAACTGCTATTCTACTGCGTCACTTTGCATGTATTTGATTATACTTATGTGTCGTTTTTGGCGACTGAGGAATGTTTGCCAACTGAATATACCTCGCGTAATGCTTCTCTAGGTTGAACATCATTGCTGGTTGCGTTCACGTAGACTTTCCGGCCAGCCCATCTTGAAAGGAAGCACTCGACTCGAGTATCGCTTTTGGTAGAACTGATCAGCGATGTACATTCGGCGCTACCGAAATTTGAGCCCAGATCTACGTGCTCATGAGGGAGCTTCACTGACTTCACCTTAGATAGCACCGAAGTATCACTTCCAAACGTCAGTTTGGGAGTAATGTCCAGTTTTGCCTGATCATTTCAACAAACTATATATATATATATACCACATGTTAATTCTATTCGATAATCTCTGGAAATTAATTTCCCAGTGTAACCGAAAATCCCGATTTTGTTTAAACTGTTAAACAATGTTTTTGCTCGTTGCTAAACTCTATTGAGTTCGACTGATTTAAACTGTTCATACTATTGTGGAGCTATAGGGATTTAACTGAATAAAATAAACTTGCATATTTTAAGTCCTGAAACGCTTATCGTCATGCAACATACTAGGTCTCATCTGGGCTGAATACTGTCGTGTCAGGTTCCTTGGTCCTAAGTTCAATAACTTTTCTCATCCTGGTCTTTACTTTCTGAGGCCGTAATGATTGTTCTATGGTGTCTTCATCACTGAACAGGTCCCAGCATTACACAGTGGTAAATATATTCCCTTGTTAACAAGCGTTGGTTATTTCAACAGACAATGTGAAAGTTATCTCAGGTTAGAACCACGCTGTTTGTGGTCGATCTCGATGTGTTATGCGTTAGCCATGTTTGCTTAACACACGACCCTTTTCCCTCGTTGTTAAGCTTATCCTACGACTGCAAACACATCTACGCATGAACACCCTTAGTACCTGTACCATGGAATTCCAGTGTTTGTGAGCTAAAAACAACAGTCTTCGAGAGCAATCCAGTTGCAACAACAACACGCACCCACCCTCCTAAGCTACAACACTTCTCACTTACTGTCAACTTTTGTTCCTCTCTGGGTAGAACTGTGGTAGCAGTCAATACTAACACTAGCTTAGATTTGCCACACGAATCGCGTCAGTATATTCTTTGTTAACGATTCGTTTACAATGTTTCGTGGATTGTTTAACATGTTCAGGTTGCGTACTCCTCTTACCTTCTGTCTAACCTAGCACTTCACCTCATCTTTCTCCGAATTCTGTTATCTAGACACCAACTCACTTCAACTTTTCCGTCACATCTTTGGCTTGGTTGCCTTCCGGTGACGCGTTGCTTTTAAAGTCGGATTCACAGTTCTGCTTGTGTTATTTGGACTCGGAGGACGAGACCGGCAACTTATCACGTCCTTTGTGGAAGCCACCACGTCATACTACCTATCGAAGTGAGTTATTGGTTAACGTGGATTCCCCTTTACCAACCGGAACTTTTGGTCTCGGTGACGTTTCTCACCACGAGTCTGTGCTCGAAGATTCCATCAGTGATTGCCCGAATTGGCTCAGGCAACGTGCTGCCAATCAGCATGACGGCCGCTGTATTCGACAGACTGGGAATTCTGTTGGGCGACGTGTGCGCCCCACGACACATGACAATGATCGTGCCAAAAGCATCAGTCAACCATGCCATCGGCTTCCGAACCGTGATCTGCCAGTCGTCTCCACGACCACCAGTCGGCAGGCTTGGAATGCACCGTTGCGAGTCGCTCACGGTTTATCTAAGTCACAGGATGCCAAATCAGCCATGTCCGTCGGACGGACGAAACAAACGTTGTAGTTTTTCCGAGAGATTCATTCCTTTTTCTACCTTCCATTTTGCATTTGTCTCACTGGCTGTGCTGGGGATTTCGTCGTTTATTAAGTAGACCCTCTTTGAATGGAATATTTATTAAAAATACTACCAATTTGGAACTGCTCAACTGTTCAGATTTCATTGTGGCGTTTTACTATCACACGTAGCTTACATACCTGTATACGTTTATTCTCCCGACCAGTTTTGTTTTGCCCGCCTGAGACTTCTCGGCTTGCTTTGTACAACAGTCCCTCTGTTCTCCAAAAAAATTCATCCCAACAGAATTGCTCAATTAGTTTGCCACTGTCCGCCCCCAAGCGACCGATTGGAGCATTTATCCAAGAACCTTGCTCTACGGATCTCCTTTCTTTCGATTGAGTTCTTCCAAAACAGCGCTTGTCTACAAGTGCGTGTTAACTTTGGCTAGTCTCCCGTGAGCGATCGCATGCTGGAGTCTACTTAGGGGCAGAAAGCCGGCTTTCGAATAACGCTGCAGTTGTGTATGAATTGTGAGCTCGTTGCAGTTGGCTAATTTTACTAGGAGAATATACGAATTGCATTACTTTATCCACGCGTTTCTCTGTCGAAAAGCACCAAACTATACAATGAAGCTCAGAAAATAACTGACACTATCAGGTATCTTTTAAGTCAACTGGTCGTGACTTAACTCAATGTGTGCTCGGTTCAGGCGACTGCTTCCTGATTATGAATATTCCCGGTGGGCTTTTCGAATCGATGAAAATGGTTCGTTTGTTATCGATCAACATTTTAACGCGATTTCTTGTGCACGGGTATGTTCGTATATCATTTGTTACCACGGCGAAATACGGGCAGACAAGTCAATGATGCATGCAAGCCTGATAAGCGGGGTCAGATTTGAAAACGGATCTTTGGATGATGTAAAGTGAGGCAACTAAGAGGACTTACGTTAAGTCGTCAGATGATTCAGGGAAACGTCTAGTCGTAACGAATCGTTCATGGAGTGTGATTTGAAAACAGCCATAGTGTTTCTCAGCTTCTAAAATGTATCACTCGACAGTGATCGGATAATCTCTTAAGTGTACCTCAGAATGTATCGACAGGCTTTTATTACCGGAGTAAATCAGCTCAAAAATCATGCTTTGCTAAACATGAGAGTGCCATGTTTGTGTGCGGAATTTAACTTGTCCTCCAAGCGCTCGCTAGAGCCAAACCAATTCAGAAGACGATCTCTTGTTTTCCTGAGTCAGTTCTGATTTCGACGACTTCCAACACATCGCCTATCCCTAGAGCATCGTACCGGATGTAATCGCATATATTGTTGGATCGTTATTGCCAATTTTGTGGTGATAAACAGGTTTAATCTGAGTTCTGTCGACAACAGCGAGAATTGTGACCGATAAGTTTTATAATAGAATGAATGCAAACATTTCTAGACTGGCATCGGTATCGTATCGCCCTTCACCCCACTTTTGTTCACATTGGGCTCACACACCTGGCATCCACTCCTAACCAATAACAACGCGCACCTTGATTGGCTATTTTTGTGCACTTGCGTGTGCAAATCAGTAACTGTTTGTCACCAAACCGCGTTGAGTCGTTGTCGCATTACTTACTAGGTTGATAATAGTAGGTCTTTTCTGAAAAGGATTTGAGGTGGCATTTACAAAACTCGGCGACGGGGTGAATCCGTGATGGCCATGATAGTGGAATAACTTCAGCTGCTGCTGTGGCGATGCCTTACAACGGGTCGTTGAAGACTCGACGTAAAACCTGGATGTTCAGAATGCAGCAACCAATTTAGGTCAACCCGGGCATTCTTTCGTGATTATCAATCCCGTCGGTCGGTTTCTGTGATCCCGCATCAAGCCATTAATTTGAAGCTCAGATCGAAATGACGAATAGGCACTTACCATCCACAGGGATATTCAGTAGCTAGCATACCATCTGACAGTTGAACTATCTGGTTTGGCTACCAGTAAGCAGATTGGCAGATTTGTTAATTTAGAGAATGTCCAATCATAAAAACCCGAGCTTCAGCTCGCTGATGGCTAATATGTATTTAGATGTTATGCGAGCACCCAGTCGATAGCCACCTACAGGTTCGTCCTGTTTATCGTGTGCACTGCCAGTGCATCTTGTGTGCCCTTCGACATGTTCGTGAATTTTGAATGTGTTCTGACTATCCGTTCCTGTGCACTCAATAAAAATGGACTGACCTCAATGCAAAATGACATCGAGTTGAAACCCAGAATCAAAAAACCATGCGAGGGTTTTTAGTTGAACGGGAAACTTTGTAATCACCATCCAGATGTGTAGCAAAAAGTCAGACTTCTCCTCTCTGTCTTTTCGACGTCATATTTAGTAAAGTGAGCTTCAATTTGGTCGTCCAGCTTCAATTAAAGCGAACTTCCCAACATGAAGATCCAAATTGCATCCCTCTGGTTGCACCCATTTAGTAAGCACATCGGCCATTAAATACTTATACAACTTTGCAACAGATTGTATTAAATAATCCTTGATTGTCATTGTTCTATTGTTAGTGTAATGTGTGAGGACTGATAACCTTGTGACGGGGAAACTAGGTGTCCGGCGATCAGCTGAAAAGATCTGAAAACTACATCTCGTATTTCTCTGACAACACTGTTCTAACTGAAGATTTTGTGGTTGATGTAGTGCCGACTAACCGAAAACGAGGTTTTTGGTCACACTGTTTTCAGATCATTATAATGTTATGTTGTTATTGTGTAGCCGCGTTTACTCGGGAGAATTGGTGGCGTGTAGTGAAGCACTACACTGCCAGTAACGAGGATTTCTGCTGTCTTCGAAGCGAACAGACCCTACCGATCCCTGCAGTGAGCTGCATTTCGCAAGCTTTGTTGGCCCGAATACTTGTTACACATGCCAGTCCGTGGTTTTCCATATTGTACTCTGTTTGTGTGTACTTAGTCATGCCAGAAGTGTCAAGTTGGGGGTCAGCATATCACTTGAATTCGGGAACGATTGTTTTCTTGTCAAAACTCGTTTCAGTAGGCCGTTTCTGGCTGAGATTCCAAAGGTGATACCGAGCGCTTTAAGTTCGCAGCCCTCTCATAAATGACGAGATACTTCGCTCGCTCACCTGTGTTGTGATCCGCAAAGCAATGATTTTTACATCGCTGCTCATCTGTTTCAATCCTTCATGTGCTGTGACACTGACACCAGCTACTTGTCATTAGTTAAGTACTAAGTGCGAGTTTTGTTCCATAAGAAATATGGTTATCACAAAGTGCCTGCGATAAATGTGTTACATAGCAGATACCCTAACCTTCAATTTCAAGCCTAGCCCTTGTCGCTCCATGTGCAATGATCGCCGAACCACGCACCCTAGACCATAATTACTCGAAACCTTCCGGTCGACACCTCTGTTAAATCTTCTTTGGTCAAGCGCCACCCCCTTGACTATACATTGCTGTACATTCTTTCAAATAACCTTGAACGACACACGCATAACCAACGACACTAAATCACATCGCTGAAATCATGGTACTATTAGTGCAAACAACATGGCCAAACGCAAGAAACAAACCTCAATTCGTTTAAGTACGATTGGTCACAGTAGGTCGTCAGAGGTCCAAAGGCACGACAACTGTAAACATAGGTGACCGACAGGCAAGGGCGAACCTCCGAAATGGGATCGAATCCGTATGTTGTGTGGATGAATACCCGGCCTTCGGACAGACCGATTAACTGTTAACAGTGTCATGATGGCCCGTAGGAAGGCCGTATTCACAGGGTAGGGGTAAGAGCGATTTGATAGACGACGGATGTGTAAAAATCAGTGACTGGAGAAGGCGGGCTAGAAAATTTGTACTTTTGGATAGAGGTTATGAGAATAGCAGCAAGCGATTAGTGACACATGATCACGGGAAGGAGAGCTACATGGTTAACCGAAGGGAATTTCGACCTCTAGAAATGTCTCACATATACGAATCAACTTTAAAGTGCTATTTATTAACACCGTAATCATTTTGTGTACGGTGAAAGCCGCTTACTGTGATAGTCAGTAAACGTGTCCAGTGAGGTAACTGGCCCAAAATAGAATCGTTTCTCGTGTTTTTAGTGTAACGGGAATCGAATTGTTGGAACACCGTCCAGAAGCTGCTGGGTTTTGCACTGTGTGCATCACCCTCCAATAAAATGTGACATCCTATTGCTGTTTACCATCCTGTTCATGATACTAAATTTTAAAAATACTTGATCACAGCGAACTTCTATACTTTACTATCATCCTGGTTGTCCCACAGTTGCACATCCGGAAACAAAATCAACTATCCAGAACCTATCACGGTAATTCCAGTTGAAACGCTTACCCGAATACAAGCCTCCTAACCGAGTCGGGTTAACTAACGGCCTCAACCCAACTTTGTAATCACAGCCAGACTAGCTGGCACGGGGATGAACGCACATCTCAGGTCACATCACTCGGTTCCATCCATCCAGTGTTTTGGCTACCACGATCGATAGCACCTGGCTGCTGACGAACTTCTCACTGTTTGAAAGACAACGCTAGATTGGGAACCAGAATGCATCGATGTGTGCAAGTGTGGAATGCAAAACTAAGACAATCCTCTGTAACAGAGTGTGTTATTACGGGAATTTTCTCATCAAACGACGATGATAAACTGCTGCATTCCTGAACGTCGCCGATTTTCAAGTAGGTAGAAGATTAACTGAAACAATTTTCCCATAGAAAACTGTTTAGGTTTACCGTATCATTGATGGACTCTGACGTGATGTTACATAACCGTATTGCCAAAACGCTAAACGGTGTATGGAACCTTTCAGTTTGTGACCGTATTAATCAGTTATGTTGCTCCATTTCACGTCAGCATGTCTTATTTAATCATTCTAACCGTATAGTAGCACCGCGATGAAGACAACTTGGTACGTCATCCAGATCAGTATGGACAGTTCGTTCAAAAATGACTTAAATTGGACTGCTATAATCTGAACAGCGATACATCCAGAATTTGTAGGCCAAATATTGCCTCACTAAGAGAATATCGAAATATCGCTCCACCACTTTGTTGGTACTGATTGAAACCACTGTTTGTAGTACCCTTTCTCATCCATTTCTGGGGCGTGGTGGATGCTTGGTTACTTGTACGCTAACCGTAAACAGCCTATTGGTACTTATGAAAAAGCGAAGAATAACAGCTAGGAAAAGAGTGATTTTGATTCTCCTCATAGTTCAAGAATAACACTTTTGTCACCACGTGGTCTGATGTCTGTTGCTGTTGATCGTCTACCTTGATTATCCCTGATTTTGAAACTCAACTGTTTCGTACTGTTGACTAGGTTCTTGTCACTCATATTATCAATAAATGGATTCGTTATGTGAACAAGTATTTCCAACTCAGCCAATGCAGGTCGCAAGGTTTCAAGAGTTTCAGATGTAGACAACATCGCTCAAGGTCACCGCTTGAATACGTAACTTATGTTACTCATTCTGGATTCATAGTTTCCCACTAGTATCGAGGGCACAATCCATAATCTGCCGAGTCGGAAAATATGAGTTTTATTGAGTGAATGCAGTTCTTGATATTACGCTGCCTGTACAATTCGTTCACTCCCTAAAGAATTAAACTGTTTGCTGAAAGTACCTCATCGCCTCCAGTGATGGTTGGCTTTCGCCAAAGGAACGATATTAGCGCCGTTCGGAGAAGCTACTCCGGTAATAAGTGGTAAACTTGATCGATTTCGTTTCATCTGTACAATGTAGCATCCAGAAGATCAAAACATTCACTTGCAGTTCTTTTTTTAATCTGAAAACTTTTACGGAATGGTATTAACTGTGACAGTAAGCTTTATTTTAGTTAAACTCAAGAGTATTCGGACTACGCTCTATCTCAACGGTCAACAATCACACTGAGAATGTGGGTGTTGTCGTCCTTGAAAAACGTTACCTGTCTGTCTTGAAGTTTACAAAACAGTTGACCCGAATGGAAGTTTGTGCAACAAGTTCAGTCGAAGAAATTATTAAATATAACGCTACTGTGAATGTTGTGTTGCTCCAACCTATAGACGAGATAAATCAGAACAACGTCACATCCGGTCATGATTGATCGCTCAAATACTGATGAACATTGCCATAATCCGCAATCAGACGTGAGTACAGGGATAGGGTATCGGAACGAACTTGGTAATCGCAATGGGCCGTGAGTTTGCTTACGTTACCTCGAAACGAATGTTAGGTTCGCTGGAATCGAGTAGGATGGTAATCGTTCGTCGTACGTTTCTTCCGCCTTATTATGTACCAATAAAGAACATTTGTTGGAAGTAATAAGGCGTTACAATCAGGCAGTGAAATGAGCCCCACAACCTGGTCACCCAAGACCCAGAGGTTGTACCATAGATGTTCATCTTCTCACGCATCACCTGATAACCTTGTCAATTTGACGAAACGCAAGGCATTGTTCTTCCACACTCTCCGGCTAGTATTTTCTAGTCACGAAGTTGAAGTCTGCCCTGAAAAATCACCGATTTCGGATTATACCAAGAAGGTAGATGTTAGCGGAGCTATGTTATAGATACATTCACCCTCATTTGGATTACTGAACATTGGTTCGTGCATTTTAGCCAATCAGAACCTTTGTACGGTGGACGTACCGATCAGCCAATTGGTTGATGTTAATTTACCTTTATGTTAGGCACTGTCATAAGCTGCGTTGTGCATGTTCAGGCTGGACGCGTAAACTCTCGTTTGTTCACCGTTCTTCTAACCCGCTAATAACTACATTTTTCTTTACAAGAAATCCATTTGGTCCGGTCGGTCGCCTCACATCAGTCCAACACGAATGTGTACTTGTAACTACACTGTTCACATATACAAGACCAATACACAGGACAGTCTTGTGGAGTAACTATACGTGATCCCTCGATGGTTATTTCTGCTTTTTGGTACCATCCGTAGAACCCTCAGTTCCCGCTTTTTGAGAGATTGCTTAGAGTTGTGTGCATCCACCACATACGCTGCACTCAGTTGATGCTGTCTCACTGTTCACAGACTCTCCCCTATATGTTGCAGTTGGTTTCTTACGTAAGATCCCATCGTAAATTCATTCCGTTGGTCTTAGAAACCTAATTCTTATATGCACGGAAATTATTCCGTTTGAGTTCGATAGACCTGTTTATAAGAACAATGTACTAATGAGCAGTCCGCTCAGTATGCTAACATTTTTCTGGGACTGATCGGAAAACGACTGTTTTGCTTTATTGGCCCCTCTTTGCTTCTTAATCGTTACTCTGATAAATCTTTAATACCTATCGATTTTGGCCACTTTGTAGCTCTTGAACACCAGCTTAATTCCTCCCATCAAAATCTCTGTCACCCGTGAAGCAGAGTTGGATGACTCATCGTCGTTTTTAAGCATTCTAATTTCTAAGCGTTTTTGCAAGATACCACAACATTTACCACTTTAGTTGAGGTCTGTCAATGATTGTGTTTATTACGTTCCACCGCTGGGATTATTTTCCATTGTCTTGCTCGTTCTTTGTCGGGGTGATCCGCCTTTCATATCACTTACCAACTCACCTGCAGTTGCAGTGATACACACATTGACTGAACATACACCCAAGTGGTTAGCGCTGGAGGTGAAACAGCACACAACAACATCCGCATAGAGATTTGGCATTTCAGATCGTGAAATACCTCGTCACAACAGGTCATGTAACCGACTCCGCCACATCGTTTGCCCACTTGTACATAGTCACGTAGCTCATCCAGAAACACACACCGGCTCTGGCACAACTAGTCTCTTTGTTGTGGAACTGAAATCGTCTACCCGAACCCGATGTGTACCCATGTGGTGTTCGTTCGTTTTAATGTTTTGTCGCCATGCATCTAACTGACCATTTTACACCATCAGAATGTTTGTAACGCGCAATGTGTCTTCATGCCATCAAGTCAAGGGGAATCATCGTGTTTACCACTTTTTATACGGAAATGCAAGCGGAATGCTGTTTACTAAGTGCCGATCAGTTGTTCAAGTCCCATATTTTGGTGTACGTTTACAACTGAGTCAGAAATGGCATGCAAAAGATGGCAGTTTAAATCAGACTAGGAGTTGATGCACGCTTTTAAAATGATCACAAAAGCAATCCTTCATCAGCGCGCTCTTGATGAATCATCCTTTTTCTGTAACCTTAGAAAATATATCATACTCCATTTTCTCACCTTTTTTATCACAGTTTTTCATCTGTCACAGTATCAACGCCTGCCTGATGCTCTATGTTATTCCCCCTCTTGACTCATCAATGCAAACCCGAAAGTTTCGTGCAAATTATGCACGAAACCTGTCCTACTTGACAGGTAACGTAACTTGGCTTGGAAATAACGTACCTCCGACCAGTTTGGAAGGATCAGACGGACTATTTTCCCGATAACTAAACGCCTAGTGAGACCCCCTAAATGTTATCCAAATCCCCAAAAAATGATTACAAATACTTCGTTTATCGTGCTCTGTTTATTCCATCCAGCACATTGAATAGTATTCGTACAGAGGAAAGCATAGAAAAATGTTCTTGGTAAAAAACATTCGACTAGAAACCACTTTCCAAGCGGCATTTCGCCTCATCTTATCAATTCCAAGCACTGGTTTGGTGATATTTTTGTTTGTCCAAACGTATCGCTTGGATCCGTGTGTGATGTTAGACTAGTCGGATAATGAAGTGAATTCTGTTGCTTTCCAGGCACCGTGGACAAATCTCTCATTAATGGATTAGTACGGTAAGAATTGCACCAGAAATCCCTTGATTCAGTTTGTTCGATGTTATCATGCCTCTGAGGCTCCATTTGCTGCATTGGCTCGTCCATTGAGGCGTAGACTGGTTTCATGGAACTTGTGGTGTATGGAGAGACAGAACCTAGAAAATTATTTATTTCTGTGGCGTTTGATGAGACATTCAGGTATTCTGCTGCCATAGCTGCCACCATTGCTGCTGAGACTGCCGTGTCGAATTCCGTAGTCTGTTTGTCGTTATAAGGCATAAAATGCCCGGTTTGCCAACTTATTGGAACTGTTGGTTTCACACGCTTGATGGGATAAAAATTGTTTAGTGCGGTTCTTGGAATAATTTTATCACCAGCCGACCAGTACTCTCCGTTCAACTTTGGAAACGATTTGTGGTCTTGGCCCTTATGTGCGTCCTCATTTCCGAACCAGGAAGTCATGTTCGAAGAACAAGTTGTAGGGCCCGATGATGTTGTTGAATTGAAAATTATTTTGGAAAACTGACCGATATCTTTACGCTTTTTCCCTATTGTCAGTCGTCGGTTCCGTGTTTGAATTATTTCCTTTTTCATGGAGATAGGACGATTTATCTGGAAAATGGAGATAAAAACCATGAATGTGGTATAATTCCGTCAAATGTACTGCATTTTATTTGGATTAACGTGTGTTTTGCCTTCGCTGTCCAGATATTCAGACTGTTCAGGGTTTTATAACAATTTTCTTTGACTGTAGGGTACTCACTGTTAAATAAGTAGTCACTTTATTTTCGCGGTATTTGTTGGTCGTCCCTCCACTACTGATGCAGTCTTACGTCAATTCTTCGTTCAGTGTGTGCGTTTATCATTGAAAATGATATTCTAGGTACATGGTATCAAAAAGCCCAACCTTCTCTGTGTCGGTATTAACTGGTCAACAAGCTACTGCTGACTTTCATAATTTCTTCAAGGGATGAGCGTTAGGTTAGCTGCTGACGATTGTCAATCGATTAGACAGTAATTTCGTATCTCTGCAGTGAGCCCGGTAGCTATCTTCATCTAACTCTCACATCTCTCGTTCAGTTGTAGCTATCCGAAAATGAACTAACAGAAACATTTGTCTATTTGGAATGACCATCAAATATAAACAGGCAATCCAGCATGTGGTAAATTAGTAATGTGTGCACCAATCGAAAAGTTCAATAGTCGTTGGTATTACAAACCACCTCCACGACTGGTTTAGCAAAGTCTTGGAGAGAAAAAAATGAAAACACTATATCCACTCAAAGACGAATTTTTCATTATAGATGAAAACGTGGAATTAACTCATTTATTCAAGATAGTAGAAAGCAACGTGAATTCCATTCACATTTACACAGTAAATCGATATCTCTGAATGATAAGAATTCTTTCGGAGATTGTTTAATCTGACTTGTATAGGTTCTGTGGAAATTGTATTTTCAAAATCAACTTCACTGTTATAAACCGGTGGTTTATTTTTCATGTAACTAATAGGGAAATATGGGATTTCACGATACACTGTGGAATTCATCAAAAATGACGACCTATAAGACTAATTCGTATGGATTATGTCTGTCAATGTAGTCTACTCTATACACTCCATTCTGTCATTCGACTAGGTGCGACTGATATCTGCTTACTGGGTCTCTGACTTATGTTTGCTTGTCTTGTAGGTGTGTTATGCTTTCGAATACATTTGGTTGTTTTGCTGTTCAACTCTGCTTGAGTCAACATTCGGAAAGTAATATCCGAAATGATAGCCTAGCACCTATAAACGGTGCCTAAGTGAGCTTACCGGATTTTTCATTGTTGGCTACTAACTTCGGGTATTTACACGCAATGATAATGCACTCAAAAGTAGTTCTTTGTGGCATATCTTGTTCTCTTTTCGGCAGATTAGCTGACTCCTTTTGTTAGCATCCCAATGGTCACTTACAATACTGATCACAATCCGTCACTCATTTTACTCACGTGATGTAGTTTATAATAAAGTCCGCAAGCGTTACATACGGAATCCCCGTGCTGATTCCTTCGCCACAACGTTGTATGTGTGGTGTGACAATTCGCGCAGCTAGTACCGATCTTTCGATTGGTTGACTATAAATAGATAGCAATAAAAAACTTTATGAACCAGTATATCAAATGATGTGAAGGGGCGAGATACAATCCAGGAAGAACTAATGATAGTTATTAAGGAAACTTCGAATTTGAAAGAAATGTCAAACTGGGATGAAATTCAGTTGGTGTCCCGTAATCTCCATCTGTCAACCACACTAACACTACATTTCTGCCCGAAGACTTAAATACATATCAGACTTAGGATGTGTCTGTACATTAGGTCACCTGAAAAAACTCGCTCAACAATGAAAAGCATTGTTGAACAAAGCGATCGATTTCACTTTTCGGTCATATTTTTTATCGGGAAATAACACTGTATCAACCGTGCCTGGAGGAAAAACAATAACCGATGTAACCTAAAATCAGACTGACTTGCAACACCGAAGCTGTCATATATCTAGATGACATTGTCTTGTTAAGGCATGGTCATCTCATGTAACTAACAGTTTTGTCTGAATCATCCTATGGTGGCTGCACAGCGGATACTATTCACTATCGAATCAACTACTATTGGACGGTCCACTCAGTTTCTCTTTCCTCTCAAAGTTCTATCCGCATCCTACAGCCGAGATGCTCCCATGTCTCACTATCCATTCCAAAACTATCATTCCAGAGATGTCAATTTCCCAATGTCATATATGTCACAGGCTTCAGGTCATTTTTGATTGTACATGCCCTGTCACCCAATCGCATTTATTGTTCCCAACTAACGAGGTTGATTCCACCTGGTCATTGTGTCTCATAGGCTATCGGATAGCTGACTACTGTGATGACGTTTATCTTGGCAGAACAAATCAATGTTTAAATCTGCGGACAACCGGACAGCTTCCCAACTGGGCAGACAGTCGAGAGGATACTTGGAGGTGACACCCTGAGAACTTGATCACGACACACCTTGGCTACTGGTCATTGTATCAGTTCATCTGCTTCCTTGGTGTTCCACTCTGTAGTACAGCTGTAAACTGAATACCGTTATAAAAACAATCGTTATTTCAGTTATTAATCCATACTGCTTTCGTTATTAGTGGTTGCTTGATGCCAGCCAACCATATTTCACGTTTATTCATTCAAGCGTTTGTTTGAATGCTTTGAAATTGTATTCATCCGGCCAGAAATTGTTAAAAACACTTGTTCGTTGCTTTGCTACACTTACTAGTCCAGGTCCGTTTATAGCGAGAACAAATTTGAATTGCTGTCATTACAGACAACTGAGTCACTCATTCTTCGGTTCAGACAAATATCACCCGAAGGGTCCCGTAAACAATTTAGCTGACTTCCCTATAGCCGCCCGATTGGACTGTTAGTAAGATGACCTATAAATCTGCATATTATGTATGACGAGTGTTCGTGAATGTCAGATATGGAAAATCTTTTTTACACTGATTTGTTTCAAATTTCCAAGGTGACTATCACTCAAATTCAAATTGTTCGGGTGAACCTCCAACAACATAGGCCAGTGACCTAACGTTCGTCCATTTGTGAACTGCACAGATCAGGTCCAGTACGACAGACTAATGACGTCTGTGTGCCTGCATCACCGCCCATTCATTTCGGCAAATCACCTCATGTCAACAATCGTGAACAAAATGCACAGGCTCCCTTTCTTTATTAATCCATTGTACACCGGAAGCTAGCTACTAGTGGCGATCAAAGGCCATATTGCATTGAGCAGGAAGTAAAAACCTAAGTAGCGAAACAAAACAACTGAATACTCTTCGCTGATTTTAATCGCTTCGTTTATTTGTCTACTCCGTTCGTCTGCATCAATCTGATAACCTGTCATTTTGTGAGTTTTGATTCCGCGAGGCGTTGTGGATGTCTGTGTAAGTTCTTCAGTTCAATTAGAATGATGCTTATGGGTTTGAAAACAAAATTTCAGTCGTGTGCATCAACCTTTGAGAATTTCGACATTGTCACAGGCATGAAGTACAGATGTCTCTTAACTCCAAATCTGTTTCGTTTATATCCGACTGCAACGCCAACATTTGCTCCTCAGAACTCTGTGGACCGCGTGGAGTTTGAGTACCGCACGGGTAGTCAATTGCTGATTATCTGTCGTTTCGGCGTCCCAATTTGGCTACCTAATTTGACAATGCGCATGCTGTTGTTTGCCGACGATTGTGTGCCATTTTGACTTAAACGACTGGCTATTGTTTCGACGACCGCAATATCCAAATTTGTTTTGGATATCAACGCAGGTAAGAGATTTTCTTTCTTTCAACTTCCTCCCGGTGGAGACGTTGTGCATACACCTGGAACGCGCGTGGAGAGAGATACTGTGGATATCTGCACCGATTGTTGCTCCTGCTTAGGTAGCAATCTGTCGACAGATCCGTCCGTGAGCCGTGAGTTGTGAGTTCGTGCGGCGAAGACTGGCGCTACTTTCGTACATGTTGAAAGACGTGTTTGATAGAACCACGGCCTGACTAGGAGGATTAAGCTACTTGTTTACCACGCAGTGGTGTTGTCTACGCTGCTGTACAGCAGTGAAATCTGGATGCTGTCTCAACGGGGTGTGCGGTATCTGGGCTGCCCCCATTTGCATCGCACAATATACATTTTGGGTACTCGGTGATCGGACATGATTCGGAGCACTGAGTTACTTTGTGGAGCGGATACGGACGGGATTGAAACCATGTTGATGCCCCATTGGCTTTGTCGACCAGAACACATCCGTAAGATGGGCGATCAGCGGATTCCGAAGCAGATATTATAGGGCAACTGGAAGCATGTAGATGAAACCTTGCCAGTCGGAAGTTGCGATGCCAGGATGTTATCCAAGTAAGTCTTTTGCGTTATAGTATTGAGTTTAGGTTACGGGTGTGCTGTCTTGAACCGGGTGGTCCGGAGGAATACTGTCCAGACGTGTTTCGGGAAACCTATTGGGCGACCGCGAACTGAATTGCGCGGTACACGAGTGAATTATGAGTGCCATAGGTCGTGGTGACATGACGATATGGCGTTGTGAAGAATGCGGCCGGGAATGTGGTGACCATTCCAGATTGTCAGGTCATTAACGTCTCCATAGTACGCCGTCAACGAAACGACGGCAAATACGTTAAGTGCAAGTGAGATATCTGTTAGACACATAATTACCCTCGTTTCCATCAACGACCACCGTCGCTTGTTAACTCATCCGCTCTCCCTTTCATCAACTTGGATCGTGATGGCGTTCCGGCTTTCCTTCTGTTCCGTTTTGCTGGTGTATTGTGTGATGGGAGTATTGTTCATTTTGCGGTCCAATTTTAAGCACTCTCTTTCTGCCTCATTCCATCTAGGATGTGTTGATGTGTACTCTTGTTTTGAGATACTGCTTGCCTTATCTCTTCCATATCTTTCTCACCAATGGAGTTTCCCGGCTGTTCGTTTCCGTGTCATAATAGTTTCCCTTTCATGCTAGCCTACCAACTGGTTAACTAGCGTTGGCCTATTGGATCACCAAGACCTCCACTCACATGCTCCGTGGTCTTATTTCTTCGGGTTTACACTCGATACGTGGTGTGTGAGTGGGACCACAAGTGGTTCAGTGCAAGCCACCCTTGTTGGTGGTTAGGTGCAGGCTTCATTTGGTTTCTGTCACTTTGACAGGCTAATCTGCCGACCGTGTATCTGAATGGGTGATTCAGTCTAGTCATTAATCCACACGCTGTTGATGGGTAAACCGCCTGAGTCTCAACCTCAATAATCGTTTAACGAGCATGTTGGATCACATTTTTTACCTGTCTAACTAGTAATCCTAACGAAGTTTTGCATACATCGATTCACTCTGTTGCAATGAAATATACACTACAAATTCTGACTTATTTGAGTGTTAGTCGTACCGTTCATCTCAGACTCAGTAGAGTCCGTAGATTAGTGCGCCAACTTGAATCCACACTGTATCGACCTCCCAGACGGCATTAGTACAAGCTATGATGGGATAAGTAGTGTTTGGTTAGTGTGACAACTCACTGATCGGCTTCAAGGTAGTTTCCATTCACCAGAGATGCCCACTCAGTGACATTCGACCACATGTTTTCCCATAGGTCGTGTGTTCCCGACTATTTTTGCGCACTAACCACACTGTTTATTCTACCATACCTTACAGTACCACAATATTATCTAGACGCTTGAGACAGACGGCATTTTTGTATAGCTCCAGTTCGTGTTCTGAACATTAGCAATGATCTGCGAACTCCAATGAAACTGACGTGAAGGGTAGAATTAGTTTGCCGATCAGTTGTTATCCACTGTCTTCAACTTTTGCGGTAGTAGTTTTGTGACCACAGAAGACGCTTTGCCTGAAAAGTTGCTCATTGCATGAAACCCCGCACAGTCTATGTTAAACATGGTTGGCGGCATCCGATTCGGATTAGCCTGTCACAGTGACCGAAGCCAAAGGACGCCTGCGCTTAACCATCACTGCACCTGGCTTCCGCTGCACCAATTGCAGTTCCACCAACACACCACATATCCAGTGTAAACCCGAAGGAATAAGACCGGGAGGTGTGCCAGTGGGGCCTTTGTGTCCAGCCGGCCAATGCTGGTTAGCCATTTGATTGGCTGATAAGGAAA
>QNGE01001704.1:56749-149670 GCA_008508345.1 Paragonimus westermani
TGTATGATGAATTGTCTGCCTGGCTTTTCATAGTCCAATGAGAACTTTGCTTTTCATCCTTATCCTCTCTGGGATGCACTAACCTGCACCCCCATACTGCAACGCTTCTTGTATTTCACTTCAAAAATCTTTCTTCTCGGTGTAGATCTCGTCATTGCAGCCTCTCTCTGTTTAGTTTCCGAGAGATAGGGGTTTCCTTTCCTTAATAGCCAATCAAATGGCTAACCAGCATTGGCCGGCTGGACACAAGGGCCCCACTGGCACACCTCCTGGTCTTATTCATTCGGGTTTGCACTGGATATGTGGTGTGTGGTTGGAACTGCAATTGGTGCAGCGCAAGCCAGGTGCAGTGATGGCTAAGCGCATGCATGCTTTGGCTTCGGTCACTGTGACAGGCTAATCCGAATCGGACGCCGCCAACCGTGTAAAACACTATTCAGCCACTCGAGTAACCTCGATAACCACATACTATCATAAGTAACGGCTGTTGGTACAGATTATGAGACGAACACCTGCTTTCTACTCCTAATGTAACAATTGGTGCACACGAAGAAATGAAACAACTCAATGTCATGACATTCGAAGAGAGTGAGAAAATGGATGAAATGCTTATCCATAAGCCTTGTTGTGAGATCGCTGTTACTGAATGACTGACCCTTTTGAGTGGCCGTTGCACATCCCGACAATATTTACTTAACATTCTTGACAAATGTGAATGCGAACTCCATGTGGCGGCTATGCCTGGAATACGCAGGTTTATGGTGGGAATGCAGCCAGTAACATTCCTTAAACGAACTGCAGCCTGCCAGTGTTCCTGACCCTGAGGGAATGGTTTAGAGGATACCATCAATCGTGTGCTCACTTTCCCTTGTAATTTTGTGTAATCCAATAGCCCCGAAAACAAAGTTGACAATGGTGTGTGTTGTGAGAAGAAAGGAGCGTGAACTTCAGTTTTTATCCTTGAATTCTAACAAAAATGAAAACTTGTCAGACCCAACTGTACAATCCAAATGCTACTACAACGTTGTCATATTGTCCAATGAAGAACGAGAATGTCATCCTGATCAGCACTTCACACAAACTGGCAGCTTTGAGCAGCAAATAGAACAAATGGCCAACTACTAGTCTTAACTACAAAGATGGGTTTGACGGCTTAGACAAAGACATTGAGGCATACACTTGCAATCGTTTGATAACGCGTCGTCAGTGGTGTTCTATAATACACTTGATGTTCCGGCATAAAATACTTTACTGCTTGGAGCCAAGATGAACACAGATTGAAATGAGAGGAAAGTTTATATAAGGAAGGCTATCTGTCCAACAGCTGAAGAACTGTCTTATGCTTTATCACATTCAAAGCTGGAGTGCTTTCCATATATCAACCCCTTGCCGCCTTGTTTATGTTTCATGCTACAAAGATGGCTTTATGTGGTGAGTTGGAACTACATCGTAAGGCAAGATCTTGGAAGGACTCTGAGGCGAATACAACATGTTATGGCTGAAAGAACCATAATTCCGCCTCATATGCATAGAGCGATTCTTATCAATGCATTGTTTTAGGTTTAGTGAAAATAGTTGTAGACAAGAAGCTCATCGATACTGTGTAAAATTCATATGGTTTCATTGCGGACTTATTTGATTCGTGGTAAATGATAGGGAAATTTCAGTCAATGTGAACTGAGCACCACACACATATGACTGAAGCTCTCACATTCCCATAGATATTTCAGCCAACTCCTTTCGTAAAGAAGCACTACACTCCAACTTCGCTCTTGTTACAGTTGGTGTGTGTAGCATATGCTTACACGTCAGGGATTAAAGCTCCGGTCACGCTTTCAGGAGACAACCATGTTGTCCACTACGTCATTCACTTCAGCTTCGGTACGACTAAATTATCCCATACAAGTGGTCAGCCACATTCACTCGTGAGCAGTGCTCAGATGACCTTCAGAGTGCACAGTAGATGTCTTCAACTCTACACAGTGATCGCGCTACTAGGACTTCTATGCAATCTTCTGTTGTCACTCTGATTCCCGAGGAAGTTTAGGGCCAGTGGATTAACACACAAGCTGAAGTCTTGTTTTTGCACACACACACACACACACACAAATAGAGTACTGCTGTGACCGCAAAAGACGTTTGACCTGCAATGTTGTTTATTACATGAAATCCTGTACAGTCTGTGTTGAGACACAAACGCGTAAACCCATTTGAACGGCTGACATGTATTCACACACATTGGGTAACAGTAAGTTTTCGGTCGCCTTCGTGACACTTCGTCCCTAGTGCGTACACCCTGTTTCAACAGTCTCCTCTGGTCCATTGTCATCCTGGTGTTGAGGTTTGCCGTTTAGTTTCCGAATACACACACTATACTACTCACAAACGGTGCTTCCTCTCATAAAGCAGCACTATATACCATGTCGAACTTTTTGAAATTCGTGTATTACGTTTGTGGTTGTTTTATATGGTGTGGAACGATAAACTCTGTTACCTGTTAGGTTTGTTTGTAGAAATGCGATCTGAATTGTGTCTTTGTTTTTCCTTTAACTACAGACATTTTGTTATCTTGATGAATTTCCTGTCACAACTACCATTGTTAGATACACCCTCCTCTATATCCAATTGTTTTACTGAGCTCATTTCCTGTTGAATGGTAGCCAGTTGCTAACCGGTTTTTGAACGTTCTATTTTGAAAGCCCTTTTCTGGTGGATAATTTGTGCACCCGGTTACTTCACATTTAACTTGACAGAGCACTTTTATCGTAATTGTTTCAAGCAGTACCGTATAAACTCTAATCTTTTCGATCGTCTTTTCTGGCGTTTTTTAAACTTGAAAGATAGTCCCCGTAATCCGACTGTCTGAATCAGTGTTAGTAGAATTTTCGATTATGTCCTATTGAGCGGGTTATCCTAAACCGTCAGCACCATCTAAAATGAAGCGTGTCACCCGATAACTGTCGTGTGCAGCTTGTTGTGACCATTATGCGACTACTATACAATGCTGCAAGATTGTGAGACTAGGTAAGCTGTATTACGATTCGCAAGTGGATTGAACTAGCTTCCGAAATACAAATTAATTCATGTTCAATCATCTGATAAATTCTGTCGAAAAATATCGCAGCTATGGGCAGGTCGCTCAGTCTAGATGAAAGTCAAATAGCTATCGTATGAGCATTAACCTACTCAAATGACACAGTAGCAGTTTACTCAGGATATCTTTACTTCCAGTTCTTTTCCATGTCACCAATGAAGAATGGGTATCTTTTCTGGTGAAGTTGTAGTGTGCATTATATCTAATTCAATGCAAATATGTATTTCCCCTCATATTTGTAAGAGTACACCATTTAATGCGGGTTGAACACCACTCAGTCTTCTATCCACTTTATGTTCACATATAATTTTCTGTTGGTTTGAATTAAATCAACCCACTGGATCCAAATTTGGTATCTCTTAGAGCCTATCAGTAATGCATGTCCACTAGTGAACTGGTCCTTGAACACAAAACCTGATGTGTTGATTAGACCGGTAGATAGATTACACTGTCGTTTACATCATAATAGTCAACTCACCTGACCATTTCTAGTAGACGTGCTTACAACCAAGACTTTTCAGCTAGAATAGAATCTTCAACTTGATTGAATGAGCTCAGGAATGCTTTGATCGCTGATCAGTAGCCGGAGATTTTGTTCATTTCCAGTTGAAAAATATTTGCTCAGTTTCCGGCCTGGACAGCTGTATGATATACTAACGAAATATAGAGATATTGAACTTTGAGTATGGTGTCTTTTCTTCTAGTCTGGCCGAAGTTACCAACCTGATTAAAACGGTAAGTTAGGCCATCTTGCTGGATTTCCGTTTTTACCCTTTCAGTTCTACTATCGTAAGTCACTGACTAAAAGTCATTGGGTCGTGAGCATTCAGCCAAAAATACTTTGTTTTTCAGTGTGTCCTTGGCATTAATTTGCAAGTCGGCTTTTCTGTTTATCACAGTGGAACTCTCCAAGTGAGTATGTTTCTTGTTTAAAATGAATTAAGGTCGTTAAGAAATGATCACATATTCTGACTGTCTCGGATGTGTTGGTATAAGAACAGACATTACTAATGAATGAAAATGGACATTTCCAAAGGTAATTTGTGATCCCATGTGTATGACATTAGCTATTAATCACAATTATACTCGGTAATTTATATAGGTTCGCTGATATCGTCTTGTCTAGAGAACCTTAATAGGGAGTTTCACAGCAATGTAACCCCGAGGTTGTGATTGGGTCAAACGTTCCAGTTGCAGTAACACAAGAATCTTTTACAAGTCACCCGACTATGCAACCGAAAACAATCTCACCTGATACCGTGCGTGATTTAGTCCTTAGTTTATTGGCCAGTGAAGAGATTCGAAGCATCTGGGCTGTAGCCACCGCCGGATCTAGTCCGCGGAAAGCAGCGGCGGCTGCAGCTGCTGCTGCGATGTTGGGTAACTCCTGTGTGGCAAATCGTACGTCGCATGACTGCCAACTAGCCTGTAGCTTCGTCTGACGTGGAGATGTTGCGTAATTTGCTGACGGATAACCGAACTGAGATTGTGCATCTGCACATGTTGGCCCAGGATGACGGAGAAACGTCTGGTGATCATCTGTAACAGAAGTGGCAGATACGTTCAGGTTGATCGAACTGGTAGTGACCAACGGGAAATGCTGGTGATGAACTGGTGTGTTAGCACAAGGAACCAAATAGGAATGGCTAGTTGGCCTTGAAGAGTTGTGAGTCTTCCCAATGGATAAACCATCCGGGAATTGTTTTTTGACGTCTTGTTGCTCCGAAGTAGTAGGTGGAAATGCGGCGGTAATGCAGTTCTCTTCGAATGGCGATGGTAGTTGACTGGTCGTCTGAGACGTGCAAACCTGTTGAGCACTGTCCACGGTATCTCGGATTTCCGGATTGTGATTTTGGATTGAACCCACTGATCTCGAATTCCAATAGTTTGGAAACCAACTACGGCAACCAGCTGGGAGTAATTTGTTGGGACTGAAATGAAAAGTCGCAAACAGAATAACCTGATCGTGGCATACTCCTGAAGTAAAAAACCTGAGCATGTCATAGCTAATATGAGGATAGTGCATAGAAGCATGTCACGAGTGAGTGGTAGGAGGTTTTGGTTAATTTAAATCGAACATTACTCACAAGTGATCTCAAATGTTACATTTCTAGGGATTTTCAGCTACCCCCTTTCGAAAGAAAGCACCATACTTGAGTTTTTCTCTTGTTAGAGTTCTAGTCCCGAACGTGGCACTACTGATCAACTCTAACAGAAACGAAATTCTAGCATAGTGCTTCTTTTTCATACTGGCTGACTGAGTAGTCTGTGGGAGTACGACAGTTGCAATTAATTTTCAGTGATGTTCAATCTATATAGATCAAAATCTCCTACTACTCACTATTAATCAGCGTGATGCTAAACGACTTAATTTATGTTATTTCATTCCGGAGAAAGGTTCTTGTCGAAAGGAGTTATCGAATGAAATTAACAGACTAGTTACTGTATCTCCTCCTCAGGCGATCAGGTAACCGGGACATTACTCACAAGCGAATGTGACTGAGCATCCACATGATCGTGCCTAATGTGAATTCAATGGCACAGTGATCAACACGGTTGTCCGGTGAAAGCGTAACCAAAGCTCTAAACCTGATATTGGCAAGGATATGCACTACTGACGAGCTCTACAAAGAGCGAAACTCGAGTCTGGTACTTCTTTTCGAAAAGAGTTGATTCAAATATCTGTGGAAATGCGACACCTGCAATGCATATAACTAATGCGTTATATGGGTTACCTGTTACTCTGCGACTTTTGAACCCCCGCCATTTTAAATTGTATCGGTCTGTGAAGCATCTTGAACAACGATTATGAAAAGCAATTCTTAGAAAGATAGAAACAAAACATTATATTTGAAACAATTGGTTCCGTCGAGCAGTTTGAACAAAGCAGTTAGAACATGAAAACTGGTAGATGCAAGCATTTCGTATTGACTCATCAGTACCAAACTTACAATAACACGGGTGGGTCTTTTTTAAAACAATCGATTTGAGGGGTGGATAATCAATAAGCGAGTTAGGATAAGACCTTAAGTCCACGGAACAGTCAAGTTTACGAAAAATGGTTTCTGAACACAGCGAGCTGGTTTGAGTCGATTGGTTGCAACTGCTTCAGCAAACCGTAAGAATCTCGGGTTAGAATGACGCAACAGGATTCTGAATGCTCAAGATAGATCGATTGTGTGACCGGTCATCAGGACGTGTCTAGCGACCGAGGAAACTGGCCGTTTACGCGTTTCGGTAACATTGCCATTCTCCTGCAACACGGACTTCTGTACCCATTTTGGTAGATGTTCCTTCTTTCTGGAGCTCAAGCATCTCTCGGTTCTGCCTATGTAACTTTCTCCGCAGTTACATACAAATTGGTAAACACAATGTGAAGTGGCACCGATAGGCTGACCTCCTTTGATTGAAGGCACTGGTAGTTTCTGAGTCCGAGCGATTACACGGAGTTCAGCTGCATTAAATGTTCGTTTAATTGAATTTCTTAATCGCTGTGATGTTTGCTGCATGACATAATCACCCCTAAAAGGTAGCTCTATGTAGACTCTCCTTTTCTCTACAGTGAAAACCTTTTCGGATGGTAATTTTTGTCTACTTTGCCTATCTATGAACCTTCCGGGGTAACTATTTGATTGTAGGACAGACGTAATCAAATCTAGTTCCTCCGCGAGGCTGTCGGGCGTACAGATTCGCCTTGCTCGTGTGAAGAGAGTATTTACTAGTGCTCGTTTGTATTGGATCAGTGTGAAGCTGCTAAAGTTTGGGTATTGACCTGACCATGTGGGTTTCCTATAAAAGGTTCTTCTAACCGAGCCATCTTCCCGACGACTTATTAGGATATCTAGAAATGGTAGAGAGTTGTCGACCTCAAATTCACGAGTGACCTTCAGATTAGGATGGCAACTATTTAGACGTTGCACCAGGTTATCTATCATCTGTTTAGATCGACTGAAAATTAATGTCATGGATGTAACGCTTGTACTATGACAAGTTTTCTATCTCCGTAGCTAGCTGTTGCTCAATTGTTAGCATGAAAAAGTCTGCTAAAAGAGAACGTTAAGAGAACTTAAGGGTTCTGGGGCTGTCATTCTAGACAAGGATGCGTATGTACAAAAGATGTTATCAATATTGGATGACCAAACAAAGTTTCGGCGAATGGAGAGAGTGGACAACGTTACCGAAATAGAGGACCGCATAGGACGACATCTTCAGCTGCTCTTGCAGTTGCAGATTATTGACGAAGTAACGTATAAGTCTCTTACGCCGTGCGGATCGTCAACGTCTCAACTTTACGGCCTACCAAAGACACACAAGTCTGGGATGCCACTTAGGCCAATTTTGGCAACGACAAACTCACCTTATCACAAATTAGCACACTGGGTGGTTACTATTCTAACCTCAGTAAAACAGAAATTTCAGACATACTCCATCAAATATTCCTTTGAAGTGATCAGTGACCTGGAAAGAATCAGTCTTGCCAATGAACTGATGTGCTCTATAGATGTTCAGTCACTTTTCACAAATGTCCCGCTGCATGAAACGATTGACCACATTTGTGAGCTCGTTGGAATGAGTCACACTTCGTTGCCACTTCCTACCGACATACAGAGAGAAACTTTGTTGCTCTGTACTGAGAATGTCAGTTTTCGTTTTCTTGAACAGTCCTTCCGTCAAATAGGCGGAGTAGCCATGAGAAGTCCACTAATAGCAATCTCCAGCAGATCATCAATTTCCATTGAGTGCAATGCCTTTCCCGCTTCATGGGACGACTCTCAGACCGTAGTCAACTCTCGATAGCGGCTCTTGACGCAACGGAATGTACAAAATGAGTGATATACGTTACTGTAGCACGTGCTCGTTCGAGCCTCCGATTCCAAACCCATGCTCCTCAACATTGTTACTACGGTTGATTGCTAGTTTTTGATCATATCGAGAAAACAACTTACTACAGACGAAATACGAACGCAGTGGCTGTGTGCGCGAGAAGAAAACTCACACTTCATCTTTAATTGTTTTCGAACATATTCGACATAAGAACGTCTTTTCCAGTTAGGATTGTTAGCAGTGTCTCGACATCCAAACAGAGTTGTATTACATGGCCAAGCACATCATCTAAGCGCTCACTACATTTTCTGGATATCATGCGGACTAATGTTGACAACTACAGTCGGCTATTAAATAGCAATGGTTCAGTTCAAATGAAACATTTTTGTGAAACTGTTAAACCATACCTGGGACACAACAGTTCAATCGGCACATGTTTGCATTTGACAGTTTTGTGACAAACCCATTCAAGTCGGTGTTTAACATCTTGTCGCTTCACGACAGTTTTCTCATCGATTTAATTTTCACAGATCTGTTCCATAGAAAACATAAAGCAATCGAGTCTTTTATTCAGTAGACTGTATGTGTAGTGTGGAGATCATTAAGGTCTGGTCCTCGTATGTTCACTATCTGAAGATGGTCGAAGAGCCGATTACATCACATGTTCCTCAACTTGAATAACTGGAGATCACGCGGCATACTCAATCAGTATAGTTGGAGATCTTTCTATCTCCCGACACAAAACAGTCCAACCCCTTTGTTTATCAAAGGTGGACTCCAAAAGTTCCGTATAAGACGACTGAAGTGTCTAGTAGCTTTCCTATAGGTTAGTCATAGTTTTTGTGTGCCTGTCTGTTTCCACGTTACTTGTTCCGTTCATCCAGTGTTTCTGCATGTTTTCTTATAAAGTGTCAAAGGATTTTATCTAAATATGTGAGATTTATTTCCACAATTGACAATACTCAAGCTCCGTTTTGTACTATTGCAATTTAGCAACGCTTCGGTACACTTGAGAGAAAGTTGCAAACGTGTTTCCTTCTGAAGTTTCTCATTCTGTATGTTCAGATTTATCTGCTAAAACATAACAATTGTGTTGCAAATGCTTGCTTAGTTGGCCAACGTGCACGCCTTCAGCCTTGTTACTTCCCAAAATATCTCCTAGAATGTTCTCACATCTCACTCACCTGATGGTTATTTCATTTCACCTGTTCAGGTTGCCTGCGTCATAATGTGGGATATTCACCCTATGATGAACAACACAGTCCCCTAAGTAACGTAGCAGATTCAGTAATCTAAAAGAAACCCAACTGTGAAAAATCTTCGATTCGGCTGTAATCGACCCATTGAAAAAAGAGTATTCCCAGAACGCGGAAAGCGCTCTACTAGATGAACTATGAAGTCAAGCCAGGAGCTCAGAACTTTCATGTTTGAACTCAGTTACCCGCCCAAACCTGTGTGTCTTACGGTATCCATTGAATGATCCACAGAATTGGCTATCCAACCAGGATTTCTCAACAGTTTACACTGGAATCCACCAACGTCACTTAACAGGTCACAGGGAGGCTTGACAACCTAACGCCCACCAGATGACTTCATGCGGTCCACGGTCCCCATGTAAAATGGCATTGATATTCGACACTATTTTGGCGTACAGACAACTCTTATTTGAAAGTGACTATGTGTAGAACAAGGTAAGAATTCAGATGATTTCTGCATGTCTCCATCCAACTTACCGTCCAGTATAGCGAAACATTCACGATCTTGGTTTACAATAAAACATCATAGATAGATTAGAAAGTTTTAGGACTGTCGACTTAGCTTACTAACTATCGATAGATATAATTCACCGCTCACTCACTGACACACATTCCGACCGGTGTGCAAACGGAGGTTTTTGCTCTCAGCACTATAGTGATGTCAAATCAAATTTCATCTAAATATCATTTAGACAAACTGGTGTTCAAGCTGAGTGAGAAAATTTTATTAAGTGGCCTGCTGATTTCAGTTGATAATGCTCTCATTCAGGCTCCTTATGTGAATAAATGTCCAATCGGACTTCTTGAGAAATACAGCGGAACTCGGGCCAACGTCACCAGCACGTTCGTTCATGTGCACAGTCTCACACTATGTTACAATTCGCTTGAACAAACTATTCACTCAAGAAAGCCACCACCAAGTAGGTGAGCAACATTCACGTGTCAGTGTTCCAGTAACTGAGCTTTGCTCGTTTAAAACATTATGATCAAGACCGATAAAATTCACCCACAAACATTTTCTAGTGATATTCAACCAGGAGCTTCCACCTCGCACGAATATTCGGACCTTAGCTCTGATTTAGCCAAGTTTAGCAAAACTATCAAAAAGAGAGCCCAACCTTTCATTGTAACTTAGCCTCACCTTCAACAGCACGCATAAGTATGACAAGTTTAACCGATACGGCACTGTATCACACTTATCTGAAATCTCAGAACATCTACATTTGTACAGGTCTGCACTGTGCACGAAGAATGCGTGTCATTCTCCTATAAACATTTGTGACCGTTCGTCCCGATGAACGTGACATTTCATAAATATTCGTGCCGGGATCATATTACTCACGCTGCCAAATTCCGTTGTGTTACTGTACGGATCCTCGCCGGTGGTTCAATGGATGCTGACGTTCCTGCTGCTGGCCTCCTTCGGGCCGAATTGGATGATGACAACGGTATGATTGTTTTCGGTGGACAATAACGTGGTAGCTGATCATCATCCTGACCACCTACTGACTCGGACACGGCTGTGATCACTCGACAAGTATTCTCCGTCAGGGTAGGCTGGCTGGAACTGTTGATGATTGAATACGGCATATTGTGAGTCATTCCTGAGTCTACCAGATGTGAACCTTGACAACTGGTTTCGGGTGCTCCGAGAAAACTCAGTGGAGGGACTGTCGATTGTATAAAATTTTCAATATGAACTCCATTCTGACAGATGAATGATGGATAGGAGGTCATATCTGAAACTGACTTCATCCACATGGCCTGTCGTTCGAACCCAATGAAATTGTCTAAAAAGTTTCCAGTAAGCATGCAGATATGTTAATAAACATGGCATTGGCATAAAACTAGACAATATGCACTAACTACCGAAGACAGCATATCAAGGAGTGGCTAAGAGAAATTACGTATAACAAAAAGTATGCTGTAAAGTGAAGGTACACTTGTTCCCCCAAATATTCACTCAATACACAGTGGAAATTTGTGCTCATAAATATACCGACAGTATTTTGATAACGGACAACTTAGGTGTCACCATATATTCACGTTCTGTGTGACTAAATGCATTTGCTTAACAGCAGCCCAACCACTGGAATGTCATTAACATTTCTGTCGAGGTATACGCGTACGATACTCAGCTCCATAATCACGACTTCAGTCAGTTATGGTGTGTTCAGTTCCCCATGTAATTAACTCTCATTACAGTTACACGTGCGAAGTGATCCAGATTACCGGAAGTCATCTGGCCGGACAACTGTTGGGCGTCTAGCCTAGTGAATGTATTGTCTGACAATCCTGCACTGTGAGGTATAACGTAACGACTAAAAACAATGTCCACAAACGACTACACTTAAACGCAGGGAATAAAAATGGAGTAGTGCTCAGCGCGATCAGTAGTGAGACCAGTCGCCGGAATACTGTTTGGTGAAGTTCAGTTGACAGGTAGTTGCTGTGTTGATGATGTACTCTGGTGATCAGATGCCGCAACGAGAATAGTAAGACCGTTGGTAGATAAATATTTATAAGCTAATCTCAAAGTAAGCAAAAATCCATGCGACTTCAACTAGTCCGGGGGATGGCTGAAAGAATGACGATTGTGGGTTTACGCATACATGACCAAGGTGAATGGGCGGTTCAAGGAAGCCAGTGCCCAAGTGCAATCAGTGAGCAACGTTTTATTTCAATCCACAATTTAGACTATTTGGACAGAAACCAACAGCAGCTCGCATGGTTAGCTGCATGGCAAGCGTGTACCGCTCCTGGTTAGATTGTGACAATAACGATTACTTAGGCCTCGATGAGGCAGAAACCAGCCAAGTGGAACACATCATGACAGACAGATAACACTGAGTTTTAACACATGTAATCAATCTACCACTGCGGTGAGGTATGCAGATTTATATTAGAGGCCTTCTGCTATGAATCGAGGTACATGAGGCCTAGCAATGTGTAGGTCAGGCCGTGATAAGTACGGTGTGACAAATATCCTCAGAGGATTTGGGTATTCATTTACTGTCGTCAGCTGTTCGTTATAACTGATTGTTTTCTGGTCCCTCAGTTTTCGTTGCGAATGGGCCTAACTATGGTGAAATGATTTACACAGAGAAGTGTAATTTACGTTGTTCGTTCAGATCCTCCGTGGTTGCCAGCTGACCTAGCAAATCTCCAACTGTAAACAAGTTCATCAACACCACAAAGAAACAGCGTGTAGGGCATAAGCATTTCATTTAACCCTGTCAGTCGATTACATAAAATAGCTTACAATATGTCAGATTTGTTGAAGCTCTTCTGGTACGTTTGCCATCTTGTGTGTTGATTCGACGCGGAACACTGAACTCGTTGTGATATGTATGGTTTGTTTGTGGTTAGCCTGTCCTAAATTTGTCCTTATTTGTCTTAGCTCTGTGCAGTGAATGATCGTGATGAATTTCGTACTTCTGGAATATTCTTTTCCACAACTATCATTGCTTTTCTATTAAAACTGGGTCATTTAGATTTGCTTGACACCTTCTCACCTTCTTCAGCACCTGACTGTTTTAATGACCGTATTGCCCGTTGATTGGTAGTGATTCGTGGACTGGTTTTTTTTGGCTGCTCGACTTTAAACCTCTTTTTTGTTGGATAAATTCAGTATCTGGTTAAACCACATTCAGAGTGATGGAACAATTCTATTGTAATCTTGTCGAGCAGTCCTGTATAAATTTCGGTCATATCTATCGTCTTTTTGCACTGGGATGATAGTCCCATCAACCGTCTGAATCGGTACTATTCGAATTATCGATTACGCGTTAGTGAATGAATTATCTTAGATCGCCAGAAGAGATTTAACAGTAAGTTTACGACATAACAACAGAACCGTGAATCAACGAATGTCACGCGGACAGTAACAGTATAGGGCAAACAGTTTCAATCACACTGTAGTGAACTTGAATGGGTCAGTAGTTTCTGTCAACAGACAGCAGCAATGTAGTAAGGTCAGTCAGCAAACTATTGTGATTAAACGTTTCGGGAATGAAAATACTAGATTTGCAATCATCGCCTACATTAGTCACTCACTCGTACCCGCCGTGTTTCTCTGATACTAAATCCACACCGTTTTGCAGACGTGCATGTCACTGCAACTCGAACCAAAATTGGTATGGATAGTACGGGAGACCAGGTTATTCAAGAAGTAAACCACAGGGTAGCAGAAATTAATTCGGGTTGTGAACAGTATCAAACACTGTCGGGTAAGTAGAGCTGACACCAGAATTCTGTTCTCGATTTACACCAACAGTAATGTCGTTTCCCATGTACGGAAGTTTGATAACAATGTGTTTCTTCCTGACTGCTCGTAGGTAACCTTTTGCCACTGGGTGTTCACAATGAATTTCAGCTAACTTAGCCTGATGTCCATTCATACACAGTGGATTCTGCGAAAACTTTCGCTTGCTCGGCTCTACGTACATTCTTCGCCTTGTGAAAGGGACTCACTCTAAAGTGAGCGTGTAAGTCATGTGCGTAAATGAAAACATTCAACTGATAGCAATTGATATCTATCAAAGGGTAGTGCTTGACCACCGGCTGCAACAAATTTGTTTCCAGCAGTAGTTTATATTCTTCATCTGGAACAAGATTCGGACTTCGACAGGTAAGTTTACGAAGCGGGCATGTTGACTAGAACGACTGAAAAACGCACGCGACCAGACTAAATTCTATGGTACCAGTTTTACTGAAAGCCCTCTTCCAAAGCTGTGAACTGCTCATCTCGTTGCTGCCCTTGTTCACTCACCTCTAATAGCAACAGTATTGAAAAACCTTGTCTGCAACTTTAACATTACAGTTGAAAAACTGAAGTCCAATCGGTCCACGGTCATGCTTCGACTTCCGGCTCTTTAGTATTTCAACAGCCTCAATGAGCGCTCAGTAAGATCAGGAGGATGTGTATTATGAAAATTTGTCGTTGTCTACTACAGACTGTCATCAAATATACACCTCACTTGATTACAAGTCGCTCAGTGGTGAAGTTGTCGACCATCGACCGCTGGGTTGCGAACACCCACATCAGCCAATTCTACTGTTTCTCTCTAGGATTAAGCAGCCTGAGAGTAGCCTGCAAGTACCTTTGTGTAGCACATGATGGTAACGCATTATGAGTTGAACACACTGTTAATTATTGAATTTCAACCTGTATTTGACAGCTAGAGAGACGAAAATCCCTTATATGCTTTAGACTGGTGTTGTTTTTTAAGTTACATGCTAGGGCCACATAGCATTACACTGCACCACACTCAAGAAAGAAGGTGTGGCCAAAGCCTGCCACCAAAATGGTCGTCGTCATCGTCATCGTAGTCAACAACAACAACAACAACAGCAACGACACAAGTATTTCAGTGGTTGATACCGATCGTCAACTGTTACACTGCTCTGAAGATGATGGAACGTATTCCCCCAAAAACCACTATCATACAAGCAACACCAAGATGCCTATAAATTGCCAGTCAACGAGTGAGTTGCATATAGGGGAATGACGAAACAGCGTCCCGGAGATTTTCATCATCCTCACAACGAATTCAGTGAAACTACAGCAGAATTCTTAACTCTGAAACGGATTAGCCACCACATCTCTGTAATCATGACCTCTTAATATTTTTAATGGTGCGAACCCCCACTGACCCATCCAGTCTATCCGCGTAGTCCAATGGACAAGGCATTGTAAATGTGTGAAGTAAGTTAGAAAAATATCATTTCCAGAAATTTTCTGAAGATTTTACATCTATTCACATCATAGATGAACTGAGTGGTTACAATTCATGAGATTGTTTTTGCTGTTTTATTCGCGTTCAAAATAAGAAAATAAACCACAGCTACTCGACAAAGTTGCTCCCCTTCAGGATGATCACTTGATTGTCAGATCATCTTTTAAAATATGTGGAATTAATTTTCACATGCATCACGTATTCACGATTTTGATCTTTTAGATACAAAATGTGAATATAACAATTTATTCTAGACATCAAACTATGCGATCCGCTGGAACCATTGTTTCCAGTCAAAGATAGAGTGAATGAAGAGGATCTTTACTCGGAAGACTAACAAGACCATCAGTTCTTAACATGTCAATGTTATCTGTCATTTCCAATTACCAGTTCATCAATAGGTCATGTCAAATCTCAAATCAGGTAGCTAAGATCTGAGAAAGGTTATTGACGTGACAAACAATCAGTTAGTGTTCTTGCCACATGGTTTAACTATCTGGTTATGAGTATTTTAATGTTTGTAGGCGTGAGCCTCATCAGCTATGAGTTTGGAAGTAGGAACGTCCGTTTATCCTGGATTAGATGTCTGGGAATCTAATCAGGCAACCAAATCATCCGTTACCGCATTAGGTAAATGCCCATAGAAGATAGTATGTATTAAGCTTTGAGTAGCTGGAAATTGTTTAGTAAACATGCACACAAGTGTTTCTTTAACGAAACAAGGTTGCAGACGAGAAAAGGGTGAACCAAACCAATTGAGAGATTAATTAGGTTCCTTGACCATCTAGTTCAGATAGGTTAGAACTTCTCCAGTTTGTCGTCCCTCTCTCTTCCTAAACGTAAAATCGCCTCCCCCTCTCCCTATACGCAACACGCATTGTGCAAACACGAAAAAACGTGAACGCCGATAAATTACTGTGGTATTTGAAGTGATACCATACGGATAAGCCAATGAACAGGGTATTATCATGTCAACTTAGCAAAATGAAACAGAAATTCATTCGGGAACAATCTCAGAACTTCGTATTCGGAAACTCGACGTGCTCTTCGTTTTCGTTGCTCGTCGGTTGCTCATTATCGTATGATATTTCCCAGCTTTGTGGCTTCTTTACCGAGCAGTGTTTCCTTCATATCAATGTGTCTTCTTACTGCCATGGTAGAGGCGGATTGCCGCATTATCGGCATTGACGTGGACGATTCGTTCAAAAATTTTGCTCTGATAGAGTTGTTTTGTTCTCTGCTAAAATCTTTTTTGCGGAACAATGACAAATCAGGGACGTGAAGACCGTCTGGCCTAGATCGACGAATGATGTTCGTTTTGCATGTTAATTCCCCAGCCCTACGTTGCCTCTTAAACACTGAGAAGTTTAGAAAGTGCCAGTGTTATCGATCGTGGACCCTGGCGGCCAAAACAAGCTACAGCCCATTGATCTGACCTGAGATGTGTATATAGCCAGGTGCCAACGAACACGGTTTTGTGCTGAGGTCGTTCAGTGACTCTATTCGAGTAAGAGGCCTGTTATTCGAGTAAAGTTTTCAGTTGGAATTTCCAAGAAATGGTATGGATTCCGGATATTCTTTTAGGTCGCCAACTGTGGATTGACCGGTGTATAGTTGTAATCGTGATGGAAGCATGGAGGATCAGATAGAAGCTTCCAAATTTCAATCGAAATTAGACAGCCGACGTTTAACTACAGTTTACAGTACACAGTCCCCTCTCAAAGCGACTAAAAGCTATTGTGGCTGAACACTTGAATATAATGAATGAGTACAACCTATTGTGATCAGTGGGTAACTCGTTTGTTTCATAATCAGTCCAGTTGGAGTTTAACCTACAGTCCGCACGAGGTAATGCGCTACCGCTGAATTCGAACCAACAAGCAGTAGTCGAATAGGGGTGGACCAACGGAAGTTTTATCTGTCTATGAACGTTTCGATCAAAGATCTGAACCGTGTTCAAATTTATATCTCACGTCTTTTTCAACCATCGTAATTAAACTCTAACTGTAGCTGGTTGATAGTTTATAAAATGGCTCTCCTCAGACATTCAAACAGGGTTAAGTACGGTGAATGGATTTCAAACTTCCGCTTTCCACATCAGCAGACCTTTTGTGTTTTACGGATCGGTTAAGTTTGTCTGGAACAATAACCTCTTGATAAGTGTACTACGCCTCGTTAGATAACTGTTCTAGGAGAAGAAAGAAGTCATCGGTTTGTCTACCGCAATGCCTTGACCTGAATCGCATAAAGAGCTTGATGGGACACCATAACAAAAATAGATTTTAGAAAAATGGATAAAGTTTTCAATAGGAATATTGACAGTAAAGTATTAAACTGTCAAGTGGCTTGTGTGCAAGAAAGGTTTAGATTAACTTTAAAAAAAGAAAACCTGTACATTTCACTAGCTATTGTGAATTGGGCTTTAAAATAACGTTTTTCAAAGTAACCTGTTAAACTGGTTTAATCAGTAACTGTTTTTTTTTGTAGTCCAAATTTACCGAGCAATTTCGCACTCAGCATTGAATTTTGCAAGTTTTATTGATTTGAGTTTGATCTACCTATAGAACACTCGGATCAGACGTCCTGTTCCAAGGTTTTTCACATTTCCGCTCAGAAAAAAACTATCTGTGCAATCCGAAAATTGATCAAGTTTTGTATATGTTTCGCTTGCTGCAACAATCCAAGGACCTCACTACTTAGCAGCAGGCGTGTAAAATTTGGTCAGCCTTCCCAGCCGGCAATGTCAAACGGTACACAGTGAAATCACTGAATCGATTAGTCAGAATCTGACTGATTCGTGATAGTTCCCTTATCTTGATAACCTTGTGAAGGTGTTGAGCCGCTGGCGGATTCTATAAATTGTCTGGCGTGAAACACCGTATATGACCTAATCATCCCTGACTGCATTTCAGTTGGTTGTTAATTTAATCGAAATTATCCAAAAATGACAGCAGAATTTTGTTAAAGACAGATTTCGAGCCTATGACCTTCAAGTGGCATGATACACAACGTCTCGTTCAAACATTATTATACTTTGGGAATGCACTGTATTTTTGTTTCACTTCAGCCTGACCGATTTCTGACCATATTTACATACTGATCATGGTCGAGCTGTCTTCACTTGATGATTGTTAACCTAACCTGACCTCTGCCAATTCTGCTTGTTTCACAAAACACCAACTTTCATATAGCCAGTCAGGTTCAAAGCAATCAACCGAGGGTGTCGTACAGCCTTCCAGTTAGCTCACAACCCCACTTTCCCAACTGATTCGTTCGTGTTAACGTGACCTTTAGGGGCGCCATATGGTCTCGGGGATACAATCCAAATAACTAACCATGGTCCCATTGCTCCTGTATGTGTCCCAGTCGTAGATGGATCATGGCTTGCTCCAAACATCCAACAGTGTCCTGTCGGATTCTGACTCGTCCGACGGTTGTTGTTTTCGTGACTGCCTACATCGTTGATGCTGTTAATGACTTTAGTCAGCTCTCTCAACTTTCACCGTTTGTGACTGGTTGATTGCGCGTCTAGTTTTCGTGTGTGTGTGTGTGTGTGTGTGTGTGTGTATGAGAGAGAGAGAAACTTTGCAATTCTCTCGGGACCCATCAAGTCAAACCACAATGGTTTGGAGAAACCAGCTGGTGATGTTATTCAATAGGCGAACAAGGAATATGTCACTGGTAAGAGCAAGCGTCTAACATCGCTTTCTACAAATCGGAATGACCGCACAATTATAATATAGGACGCCTTTTGTCATTACTGACAGTCAATCATACCCCTGATTATAGTGGCTGTCTCCTTGAGACAATTAGAACCTCCACCTTCTACGCATCATTCCGGTAGATATGACAATGCTGTGTGTTACACAACTAATTATCAACCTTTGTCTGAATGTTACATATAACTAAATAAGACATTCTCTACTCAGCTGAATAATGCCAATATTGCCACTTGTCTATTGATAATCGCGTATAAGTAAGTACCCGGTAACTATAACGACTGCTGCATTTTGATTCAACAAAAAAACATCCCCAATCGTATATATCACGACCCAGTTTTCATTTTATGTGTTATAAAGCTGCCTATCACACTGTTACACCGAGGTCTTAACCACATAGGGGAGAACTCTGCTAGACAAACAGTAGAATGTGTTGTCAAAAGTTAAGCATGCCGAGATTTGTTGTTGTTTATCTATCTATGGAAATATACCCTTAGACCAATCTTTATAAAATTGTAGCACGCTCTATAATTGCATGGTCCAACTCTGGGGCAGAAAACTTCATTGCAGTTCCATCAGATTCTGATCTCATCCATGATTTCTTCTGTTACCCGTGTTCTCTTCTTCGCTTGTGATCGCTTGTATGATCATACAAATCGGTCCACTTATCTCAGTTCTCATCCTTGAGAGCTTTTCACGCGCAACTCGTCACTTCTGTCACTGGGGTACCTGCAATTATCAGAACTCTGTTTTTCAGGTCGGTGATCGAAAACCAGCTACAGTAGTTCATGGGATTCTGGTCTTCAGTTGCACTCCTACAGTATATCGAATGTTGAAACTGATAGCTCGTTCACAAATGCAGACGACAGAAACCTGTAAGTGTCGTTACCAAGATGATGCTAGCATCCAAAGTACACCATAAACAGAACATGTGTTCTCCAGTCCACCGAATTCATTTAGGGTCAACTTTACTATGCGCCGAGATATCGCGTGTATTTGATTGTTTCATGTCATGTGCATAACGTGGATTCGTTTTCTAATTTGCTACGGCAATCCATCTGCTAAACGAGACGGAGTGGAAAACCGACTTTTAATGGACAATTTTCACAAACAATTGTGAAAATTGTCCGGTTGGCGGCATCCGATTCGGATTGGCCTGTCACTGTGGCCGAAGCCAAAGGACGCATGCGCTTAGCCATCACTGCAATTGGCTTGCGCTGCACCAATTGCAGTTCCACTAACACACCACATATCCAGTGTAAACCCGAAAGAATAAGACCGGGATGTGTGACATTGGGGACTTTCTGTCCAGCCGGCCAATGCTGGTTAGCCACTTGATTGGCTAATAAGGAAAGGAAACTCTTATCTATCGGAAACTAAACAGAGAGAGGCTGCAATGACGAGATCTACACTGAGAAGAACGATTTCTGAAGTGTAATACAAGAAGCGTTGCAGTATAGGAGTGCAGGTTAGTGCATCCCAAGGAAGATAGGGTTGAAAAAGAGAATTCTCATTGGACTATGAAAAGCCAGGCAGATCATTCATCATACAACACACCAACAAAGCCGGAGAAAACAATGGGTAGAAGACCACAGCCACTCACGCACAGGCATCTGCTTTTTGTCTGGCTGCTCCCCTTTGGCCAATCTGACAAGGTTGAACCCGCAAGGACCGAAGTCACAGTCAGCACAGCCCTCCGGATCAAAACAGCACGCAAGCCTGACCACCAGGCCAAGGTAGCAGAAAAGGTCAGAAAATGTACTACAACTGGGTGCGCACACATGGACACTTGCACAACTCGTCTCTTCTCATTCGCGATTATCAACTGAATAAAATCACTCTCACTGTATGAACATCCCATACAAAATCATCTTTTCTGACTATGATGGTGTAATTTTTTCCTGACACTCAGGATTTTCGTTAGTTATATGTCATCTGATACTACTCACTATTGCCTCTGTGTTGTGCACAGAACAACAAGCACTGCCAGAAAATGTAGCTCGGACATGAAGTTGATGCTTGGGTTCGTTATGGACGTAATACCTTCTAATTTTATGGGGCTTAATATAACATCAATGGTGTACAGGTCAACACAGTTGCCTCATGAATGCGTGGCCCAAATTGACATTCCGACCATGGGTCGAACACATGAGTAGAAATCAAGTCTAATGCTTTTTCATGACTGACTGACTGAAAGACCTGACCGAATGCAAAAGCTGCGAACAGGTGCCAGTGAAATTCATTTTGAATAACACGATCATAGTTGACTCAGTCGGAGCACTGTGATCGAATTTTCAACGGACTTTAACTGGTGTGAGCAGGCTACACGTTGTGACATCAAGTATCCAAAAACTGAAGCCTTTTCATAAATTTGTAATGTTCAAAATAGGTTTGCTTTTTAAAAGGGCCGCGCTGGTTTAAACACTGAAGAACGCTTAACCTATATACACAACAGTCGTTGATGAGAAGTAGTTTACGTTCTTCGGCTTTTTCAATCCAGAAAACAAGAAAGTCTATTGTAAATTAGACATTCCTAGTCCATGTCAGGTGGTAGCATTTTCCACCCAATCGATAGCGTGAACAACCTGAAAGAAAACTGACTTCCATACGATCGTTAAGACTCCCGACACTTGTTCAAACCATAGGAAGTGTGAAGGCCATGACATCCTTAGTCAAGATGTGAACAAAGCTAGTGTCTGCAATCAGCTTTAATATTCGGTATTGCGTAGCCCAAGTGTAATGTGTTACTCTCGACGGTGACCTGGCAAGCCCAACTGCTCTCCAGATTCTAAGATACGTGAAATCGGTTCTCTGTCGGTTCCATATGATAGTGAACAGACCCTTCTGTACTTGAACACTTCGTTTGTCCGGCGTATTCAATAACATTTGTAATCCCATTTTTACATTTGCAAGCTTGCGTTTCTTCCGCCAGATCAGCAAAAAGATAACTGAGAAGCTTTGGTCACGAGGTTATCAACTGGATTGAACGGAACGATTCCGCTTATTCTCCTTCCGAGATGATCGGTCAAGATTGTGGCTAAGCGTGACTGGTCGGTCAGGGTTAGTGTGAGGTCACCGGCTTTGTGGCTAAGACGCTAGTCTCACAAGGGTCGGAGTGCAAATTCCGGTTCGGAAGAGGAGATGCATTATTGACAAGCTCTAACAAGAATGAAAATTGAGTCTAGTGTTTCCTTTCAAAGTGGAATAGTCGAAAAGTTTACCTAAATGGATGGTGTTCAGTTTGCAAATATTTTCCATCGGGAACTTCTGTCGATGAACATGTCTGCTAATTAACGTGCATGAGATGGACACTATGCGTAACAATAACCTGGGTAAACCAATACAATTAAGCTAGGCTACTAAAATAGGACTCTTTGTTTGTGGGCACAATCGAACCAGTTGGGTTGAAGATATGATAAATGGAATGTAAAAATGTCTGGCCAAGCTACGTAACGAGTTCGCGTTGACCGATCTGTCTGGAACCTTCGGTTGTATTGCCCACTTGACCAATTTAAACTAGTCGTTCGGCGCTCGATGTCGTGAAGTCACTTGTTGAAACTGAACTGCATCGCTCGGACCCATCGTTTCATTGAGTCAGGGGCACTTTCAACAACAGATGCCCGGCTGGGTCTGAGGGAACAGGAATGAATAATTCATCCCGTAGAAGTATCTCGGAAAACACATTATGGAGTGCACGGTTTGACTTATCATACATCATAACCAGAACACCTTCATAAAAGCATCATACCACAATATTCTCCAGGTCCGCTTGTACTTCTCTGCTGGTTTCGTATAGAATGTGAACATACCATGACAGAAACACGTTACAAAAGCACATCATCAAAGTCATAGATCACGCAACAAAATTATTGAAACGGACGACTAGTTCATCTAATTTGGTTACTATATACCTTGGAGCAAACCGGTTTCAGACGTTGGTATCCACAATCGTTAGTAATCACGATGTTTACAAACTATTCGGCTACGACCTAATTCAAACGCCACAATATCCAAAATGACCTAGAAAAGACTACTGGGACGATGGCGTATGTCACGTGTCTAGTGGAAGTTAGTAAGTTGCAAACCGTTCAGTTCGTTGTAGAACTTCCATACCCTGTTTCGATGTGCTTTAAAGGACCATGGCACACGCAGTAAGATTGGCATTGCTCCGTACATCCTCAAAAACAGTTTGAGTCGGCAAGTATTGCAACGTGCTCTGTAAGTCAATACAACTCTGACATTCTCAACTAGATTGAGATTGTGACCAAAAACTGATCATGGAAAAGTAACCATGTTGTTGATTAATAGAAGACCCTTACTTTTCGGTTGTCCTGTTGAAACATGATAATTCTGTGGCTGTCCTGATGAATGATAAAAAAACACGTCATAGTTTGATGACGAAAGTAGTCACATTTGATCTTCATTCAAGTCAACCGGTTCGCTCAGATCGGTTAGTGAAAACGCATCATTTTGAAGCCATCTCGCTTAGCAAGACCGCTTCATCCATTCGATAGTCATGAGAACAGTAGTATTTGGCGTGTGGACGTCACAAGTTGGCTAATATGCTCAAGACAATAAAAACTAAGCATAGTCAGTCACACAAATTTGTTTCTTTTCAAGTTGATCATCACTCACACTTGAGTTTCGCTCTCATTAGAGGTCGTCAGTAGTGCATATCCTTACCACGGCCGGGATTTGAACTCCGGCCATTCCAATCATGAGGCAACCGTGTTAACCACTGCGCCATTCACCTCATATTAGGCACAACCGAATTATCAAATGTGAACGCTCAACCACTCTCGCTTGTGAGCAATGATCAGGTTGCCCGATCGTCTCGAGAGGCGACACAGTAACTGTCCTGTTAACTTCGATTGACAAACGAGAGTCACAAAACTTGCAACATACGTAACCCGTAAGCGCCTTTTTGTCACGGCCTCTGTTGATTTTCGGAGTGGAACACATAGCGACGGAATGTTTTTCTAATGGTCTGATCTATAACGGTTTAGGAAGTAGGTTAGAAAAATCTCTGCTCGAAACCACACACCACTGAAATTAGCTGAAAAATTCGAGCATCACTATAAACTTTTCTGGTGGTGTACAGGCTGATTTCAATCAGACTTTTAGTAATCGGAAATCACACGTGAACATCAGAGAAAGGAATATTAGAGCGGATATAAACCTCATTCCTCGGGTTATTTATGAATTCTTTAGAATGATCGAATTTATACACTGTGCTTTGTGAACTGTCAGTCTCAATGACCACTAGCGAAGTGGTGAACAGCTGTTTTAAACTTGATTGGTCTCATCTGTATCATGCACATAAAAGAACCCAACCAACTACCCGTCAGTTTATCAAGACGAACTTGTATTGCTAGTCCAGACATTGAAGCACTAGACAGCGATGTCACGATACCCGGGATTGCAGGAAGCTGTGTGTGTCACTTAACAACACACAGATCGAGGCCAATCAACCATCTCACAGGAAGTTAACCGGGCTAGATTACTTATTGCTGTTTTAAATACACATTTTTAAACCTGTACTATTTACGACCGGTTTCACTCGTATCGAAAACCAATAGACGAGATATCTTAAAATCTTCCGGTTAGTTACTCCTATGTCACAGCTTTCTCACCTGACCGTCTCATTCGTATTAACAGCAAACCATATAACTGTTCGGAGTGTCAGCTTGTCTATGGAGAGGGGGATTCAAGCGTTTTAATTTTCCAATCCCACCTGCTGCCAAATGACAAACAAAGCAACCGTATCCGGTTAACCACAATTTACTTCATCTAAAAAAATGCCGCTCATAAAATTCACGATTGAATAGACGCTCTCCTCTGATCGTACAGTAAAGGTTGTTTGTTGATTTTTGTCTGTTCAGTTATCTATACCTGAAGAATTAAATTGGTCACCTGAGAATGAGCAACAATCCCACAACACATTGTGCTGACCTGTGGTTGATGTTATGTTGAGTTTCCATTGTGTAAGCTATATGTATGACTTACGATTACTGTGACCCATACGTGTTGGTTTTTGACAGCATTCCATATGTATGTCCCAGACCAATCTTTCAGAAAAAGCCATCCCCGGTGCCACCAATGTGTTGTTCGTTACAACCCGGGTGGTCGTAACTGTCATCACTAGGTTACGATGTGGTTCGATTTTATACAATCAGTGTTGTGAGTAAATGACGTCAGTTTTACTCGACAAAACCGAGTTGGTGAAGGGCTATCAATTAGCCATAATGTGCGCCGAACTTCGCATGAAAACTTCAACCCTTGCCTATATTCGTTTGAGAAATGACATTTTGCGCGTTACCAATGGAGCAATGAAGTGTGTTGACGTTTAGCTAGTAGCCACGAGCTTCCCACTGTTAATGTAACATTCAGAAAAAATATGTACGTTGACTTCATCAGCTGAACTTCCTGGACTTGTCATGAAAACCAGTTGAAAGCCTACATACTATACGGTCCACAGGCTACTTGTTTTTATGAATGAAATTTGTGGTATAATTCTGCTTTTATGGGTTAGAATGAACTAGCTTCAGAAAATACACTTGGTCATAAACTTTGAAACTGTTCGTTCGCTTGGTCGTTGGTTATCGAGACTGTATTCATGTTGTTGTTTCTCCGAGCACTATTCACACGTTAATCGTCATAGAGCGTTAAGATGATTGTAAATCTCATTTTTGATTTTTGACGATATAAACACAGGCGTAACCTACATTACTAAGTATTGTTACAGTGAAACGTGTCGGTAGGATCTCTGGAAATACGTATTGTATAAAGCCATATAAGATATTTATGTGCTAAATAACAGAGAAAACAGGAATGTAAAAGACTGGTGGATGGAGAATCCAGATAAACAACCAGACACTAAATTGACAATGTGAGTGGAATCCAAAAAACGATTATGATTAATCCAGTAATTGTTTCCATAATCCACACATAGTGATATCACGAGCTGCTGAGAATAAACGGGTGCAATTAGTCCCACAAGACATGACAAAGCAATATGTAGCCAGGAGTTGTAATAAAGCCTGCTAACAGACTGATGAAAAAAACAGATTACATCCGTCTGTTAGTTCAGATATTTGCATTTCTAAGTTGCATGATAATTACATACGAAGGGAGGTGAACCAGAATTTCGGATTTCTTGTGGCTACACTGCAACTAGGCCATGTCTATCGTTTTGGAGTGTTTTGAAAATCTTCTCCTCAGATCGTCAACTACCATATGGTGAACATTTAGCGATAAGCTGTAATCCACTCGGTACAGGGAGCACAGTGTTACTCAACCATTTAACGTGCCTAATGTGAGGTCAATGACGGCGCAGTGGTTAACACGGTTACCTCATGAATGGTATGGCCGGAGTTCAAATCCCGGCCGTGGCAAGGATATGCACTACTGACGAGCTCTAATGAGAGCGAAACTCGAGTCTAGTGCTTCTTTTCGAAAGAGACCGGCTGGCTGAAAAGTCTATCTGAATGCGAAGGCTGTGATCGAATGTGACTGATGGTCAACTTGAAAATAAACCAAATCCCCGACTACTCATCAGTAATCTAAAATATCGCCTTGCAGGTTTGATGAGACCAGTGATCTCGACCTGTCTCGGAAGTCCTAATCGCGGGGTTATCGATTGGAGTTAACAGGCAGTAACTGTGTCTCCTCTTGAGACGATCGGGCAACCTGACCATTGCTCACAAGCCAGAGTGGTTGAGCGTTCACACTTGATAATTCGGTCGTGCCTAATGTGAGGTCAGTGGCGCAGTGGTTAACACGGTTGCCTCATGATTCATGCTTCTTTTCGAAAGACACCGGCTGGATGGAAAGTCTATCTGCATGTATGAAATTTGTCAGTTTTCATCAACAGAATGTGAATCGCATAACACTGACCCAGCTTGTGTACGAGGACCTTAAAATTTTTATCGGAAAATTTTTATTGGCAATTAATCCAGAACTTTATTTTCTTAGTCAGATTTGGATGAGTCATCTAAGTCGTTAGATCTGTTCAGCATGTCTAGCGACATTTTAGAAAGGGTATCCACGAAGTTGTGTTGACCAGCTTGTGCGTTTCTGCACGAATTTCATCACAGCCCCTATTACGCTTCTGCTAGTCAAACTGGAACAAATTAAATGCTAATCACAGACGACTGAATTTGGACGTTTAGATGTATTGATTTCAACAGGCTTTTTGGGAGAAGACAACACAATAATACCGTCAGTACTCGAACTGCAATCAGAAGACGAATACACACAAATGTGATGCCTGTGAATTTTACTTGCAGTACTTGAGTCCCGGACGCAATGAATGTTCTCCACAGAATTAACACATCGAACCGCATGCTTAACTACCATCCCATATAGACCGTAAATATGGGTTACACGATTTTTAGTACACTGCGTATGATGCGAAACTTGAGTCTAGTGCTTCTTTTCGGAAGAGGTTGACTGGAAAATCTATCTGAATGCGAAGGCTGCGATCAAATGTGAGTGATGGTCAACTTGAAAATATATTGCGTCGAAACCAGTTTGACTGAATTTGTCACAACAAATCAGACGCTGATTGTCCCGTGTATTTAATTACATCTAACACTGAAGACCGGCATGGACGATTAGGCGTAACTGTGCAGCCAATTTGTCGGAGTATATAAGCGCTGTGATTTGTCATGATGTTGAACTGTTTACAGTGAAAACTGCGTTCGTGGCAACAATATCTTCGACCCCCATGCAAAAGTTAACACCTTGCTTACTCTTTATGGTCCCAGGACATGTGATCCTGTTCGAAGTTTGGTCTGTCCCTGTTTATCTTCCTATGGATATTACTGGGTTAACTTTACACGTTGTTCCAAGTTACAAGTGGTAGACACGTGTTCACTTACGAAACGTGAATTTCACTGCTGTATTTATTGAACTCACCAAATGTTCTGTTTGGCCTGGATCAGGATAATACGGTTGGCCGTTAACGTTTACGATGTCTGAATCCCAAGTTGCTTCCTCATGGGGATAGATTATAGGTTTTCCGTTTAGTCGACACATTTTTGACTTCAGAGAAATACGAACAACATGATACCAGCATTATCTACATAGTTCCAAATATATCAGTAAGGCTATGTGAATTAGTGTTAGTTTTCGCCGAAACCATCTGACTGCGTTCAGCTAGAAGTCAATTGATTATCTTATTGAGGATACAGGTTACCATGGATGTACAGAGAAGATCACTGGGCATAAGTGTGAACTAGATTTGTTACTAACTTAAGCTAAAACTGTTGATGCATATCCTGTAAGCTATCACAGAACTGCAGGCGTCTCTAGTGATTTTCGATGGTTATAATTACTTTTCGCACTTCTGATGATGTTTCAGCTCCCAACCTGAGTCGAATCTGAACATGGTCATCGTGATACTCAATACCAATGTTAGTAGATAGCCTTTAAGGCGATCACGCCAATCTGATTATATCAGTGGTCAGTCGAGTTAAGAACAGGTGACTAGTTCGAGTGCCTAAAATTAACCCCCCCTCCACTTTGTTGGACGTTTTTCAATAACATCTAACCTTCACCGGTCCATAGTATAAAAAGAGCGCTGTTGTACACCAGGCCTCGTCTTGAGGCATTGTTAGCCTCCTTCAATGATCTACGGTTTTCTATACTACAGTGTCCGAGTGACTCAGCTTTATATCAGAGGTACTCTGGGGTTTTAGAATAGATGTGACGGAAAATGATTGCGATTTATTGCACTGAGCTTGAACGAGGACAGACAACTATGAATATTTGGGTGATATAGTGTTCTGTAACACTGGGGTAGTTTTCTATCAATGTGACAAAATGATAAGGTTAGCCCTCTCAAAAATGCCCGGTTGTCTAGCGTATCCATTCTAAGGTAACATCAACCGTTGATAACTTAATCAGACAATCTGAATCCGGTTCCAGTTGAACGAACAATGGGGAACAAGTACCCACTAAAATATACTATCTGGAGTTAACTGCCCTTAAAGTTTAAGGCTGGCTGTGTACCACAAATATTGTACATCACCAGCATAAATGACAGGAAAAGATAACTAAATCAGAGGATCCTACGGTTAGTAAAAATCCCTAATTGAGGAGCACTTGCTGTTCGTACCAAATGGGACTGCAACATTTTGCAACATCAGAATTACAGTGAAGTCATGTTTCGTCATAAACGGGACACATTTACGTTACATTCAGACAGCGGGAGAGAGAGAAAAGACCCATTGGGCTTCGTCACGGTTTAGGAATATTGCTATGTTAATGATTGTTTCAAGAGCCTGATGAATACTTTGACTCAGCAAGTTGATTACAACAGATAAAGTAATCACCATCATCTTGAGTAACTGAAAGGAAAAATACAAAGCACTTCTATGTGTTAACATGATTGGTAGGCACATGTTTTGCACGAGTCTTCCCAGCGGAACAAATATGTAAGCCAGAATGCGATTTTCCTAATTTATCACACCTTACGCCATAAGGTTATCAACAAAAATACGCAGTTTTCAACAGTTCATGTTAACGACCGTCGCAGTTGAATGAACTCAAAAACCATCCACACAGTTTTAAAACAGCAAACTCAGCAACACATGTATTCTATCCGTTTCCTCCTGGCCACCTTTAACGATTAGGTCAGATTTCTTACTCACTCGGTTACGCTTTCGACAAGCACAAGTTTTTTATACAAAACGTTGAGCAAACAAACAATTAGCGAGTTAAACCAGTACTAGGGCAACCTTTCTAATCGGTGCATCTCAGATCTGATGCTTCTGTAGATATTCTCTGGTGCATTGTTCTGTCATACTGAGGAGGAACTGACTTGACACTATACCATCAACTTAAACAGATAGAGAACATGTTTAATTATGAAGAAAACTCTACTGTCAGTTTATCGAAGAGTAGTTGGCTGTTATTTTAGTTATGTTTACATCTAGGTTAATGGCAGATCTTTGAGGTTCGTAATGACCACAAACGACAGATAGGTCTACCCGGGGGCGGGGGAGCAAACGGGACCGACATCTTAATGACGCTGATGAGAATGTGATGATGAGTCCTACATCTCACATCTGTTATTCCCTTTGTACCTGGCAACTTAGCTAAACACCAACGAACTTAACAGAATATGTTACAGTTTCGGTATTCATTGTTGAGTCTACTCCCCCTATTTGACAACTAAGTCTAACCTTGTTGCTAACCCGTAGGGCGATGAGTGAAGTTGAAAAACAACCAACTTTTTTCCCAGATGGAAACTATGTCTGAGTTGACTTATCGCCTAACATAACTGAAATCACCGTTTGTTGCACACAAAGTCAGAATCTATTAAGTTTATTCGGCATCAGTTTTCTGCGGGAAGATCATACACTTTGTGTAAGAAAAAATCATCTGCACAGAGATGTGTGTCATAGGTCACACTTGACAAGGCAATATTCTCTTTACTGTTTGCAATGTCCAGCTTGTAAGTAAACTAACAGATTCATTACACTTAAACAACATTGTCCCTGTTCGTACATGTTGCACCTTTACTGACGCACACTGACTGAGTAACCGCTTACCTAGAATGGGTTAAACAGTTTGATGTTGTTCTGATCATTTGGGTCAGTAGCGTTCACGTCATCCTAGATGAATAACGGTAATATGTCCGATCAATATTTCTCATCCAACATTACATGTGAGCCTTTATTCGTTTGTCCCATACAACACAATCCCATCAAAATTAGTATGCTGACCAACAAACACCGGTTGACGATCAGCTGGGTTGCGGAAGGTAGACAAGTCGCGATGAGTGTTCGCCTTATGCAAACTGTTCGTGAGTCAGTCCACAGACGAATCACAATCCGATGAGTTAGAAGGAGCGAAATAGGGCTCTTTTTGACACACTCAACAATGTGACCTAAAACTATTCGAATAACCCCATGAGTACATTAGAAGCAAAACGTGTTTTGGCGAACAGTCTGTTTTCAGTTGTTATTCCTCATCGGACCAGTTACATAACGCGTTATATCATCGCCATTGTCAAGCGACCCACATCAAAGGCAATTAGTCCCGTAATTACGTCGCGCGGTTGAAAAATTAACTTCCGGAGATGTCAAGTTGGTAATGGGGGGAGGTCATGGTTTATTCTTCCACATGCAGGCTATGTTGATCGCACAACCACTTGCCTTTCTCAGAGGATATGTGAGCATCTCTCGCACATGGCTGACTAAGGGCCAGATGAAATACATTTCGAGTGTAATTCTGGTGCCATCTGTTCACTCAGGACATCAAGTCTCATCGTAAGTGGCTTTCCAGCCTATTTACCGCTTGCTCAGTCCTCAATCCAGAGTCTGGCCGCCGTGAAAGCGATCGGAATTTGGTTTTGCACTCAGTTGAAATTCGCTCAGGCCTTACGATTAACATGGTCCCCGGTTATCCAGCTGACACTTCCGGAAGTTAAAATGATTTCCTTAAAAAACATTTACTTCGACTAGAAAAATGCTGATACGTTTGAAGTCGGGTGAACCTCGGATGAATGAACGTCCACGGGAGAGTTCGAACTGGGCGTCAAACGAAGTTCAGTAAGTTACCAAAAAACCATAGAAATTTAGTCACCTTAGGCAAGTGATTACTCAGCCAGTGTGCGTGTGACTGAGGAGAATATTGTTTGTACAAAATGGTTTTGTCAAATCCATGCGTGTAGGTAACTGTAAACCATTCTGTTTACCTATCCGTCTGAGGGTGTATACACCGCAGGTGACTGTCAAAGACCTGAGATCAGAGCAGTTACTGTATTAATTAGCTAGACAATAATCGGTAGGTTTCGCTGTTTTTTTTCACACGAAGTGTCAGGTATAACCATCTATCGCAATGGACAGGTTTTTACTGCAGATGAACGAAATCGAGATACCTTGTCATAATGCATTACATGCCCTGTGGAATACCGGACAAAGAACCTGAAAACCAGGCAGCTATATTCATACTAGAGCTAATTCGTGTTTTTGATCCACACACGGTTGGCGACAGCCGATTCGGATTAGCCTGTCACAGTGACCGAGGCCAAAGGACGCCTGCGCTTAGCCATCACTGCAATTGGCTTGCGCTGCACCAATTGCAGTTCCACCAACACACCACATATCCAGTGTAAACCCGAAGGAATAAGACCGGGAGGTGTGCCAGTGGGGCCTTTGTGTCCAGCCGGCCAATGCTGGTTAGCCACTTGATTGGCTACTAAGGAAAGGAAACCCCTATCTCTCGGAAACTAAGCAGAGAGAGGCTATAATGACGAGATCAACACTGAGAACAAAGATTTGTGAAGTGTAATACAAGAAGCATTGCAGTATGGGAGTGCAGGTTAGTGCATCCCAAGGAAGATAGGGTTGAAAAAGAGAATTCTCATTGGACTATGAAAAGCCAGGCAGATCATTCATCATACAACACACCAACAAATCCGAAGAAAGGAATGTATAGAAGACCACAGATGCTCAAGTTTGTGACGTTTTGATCCGCAGCTACTGTCGGTGGACGTAAGTCTACCTTCTAGACGGAATCAGTTGTTCGCGTTAACAAAATTGGTGCGAATCTTCAGCGTTGTAAGATGGCTGACACATTTGTTATGCTGATTACAGGCATCCATATCTGGAAAACTGGAAGTAGCTTAAACAGTTGGAAGGGCAAAAATTAACTTGCGTTTTCAGAAGAGCTACAGAATATGCCATCACTTAGAGCACATCTGTCCACTTTCAATCAAGCGGTTGTGAGCAGGAGCGAAAAGGAATTCCAACCCAAGTAGAACTGCGCATCTGAGTTACCAAAAAATCTGATGGGATCCGCATTGTATAGGTTTCAAAAGATCAGCAGATTATGGATGAGCAATACCACGACGATACTGATTAACACTTAGATGTGGAAGGGCAATGTCTCAGTTGCGTTTTGACACCAATCGTTCGTTATTGCAAGGCATGGCCCAGGACGACTATAAGCCTATGTGAACCGTACGACTTGGTAACAGGTATTCATTTCCTAACAGATTATGACTCAAGCCGACTGATGCACAGTACGGCTGACTTGGTGTTGAGGTCCCGTTTGGGTATTTATCAATCTGCTCGACTAAGTTGCTAACTATTAAAATGGACCAGTCATAGTTTTGTCTGAAACAGAGGTTATGAACAAAGGTGTGTGGGTTGCACAGTATTCTGACAGTGAGCTCGCACACACTGAACGTTACTCACGTTTGGTCGTATCTTTGGTATTCATGTAGACTTTTTCGAAAGAGCAATTGATTCACGTGTAAAACCCGAAATTCGCTCTTGGTACGTGTTCTCTTTCCTATTTGGAACTCGACTCCTGTACTTGTGAGGCATGGGTGTTAACCATTTCACCAAGTACGCAATTAAAATAGGCGAGCAGCTGTGTGTGGTAGTGTTCAACCACAACAAAAATCGGATAAGGAAATCGTTGATGACACTTACGAAGTGAAATGGCGTAACCAAATACGGCTTGATCACGATGGTTTTGAGTAGCCGGATTATCTAACTGGTCGAGTGTAACCAAACGACTTGCTAGAAAATAACGACAGGACATCGGACAATTGACGTGTATCCATCTACACTTTCGATTAGGCAATTTGGACAACAAACCTAGCCTAACTTAAGTGGTACTGTGGTTGGTTTCGAACCAGCTACATTGGTAGAAACTCATTGTGTTCACTGGTTTGTAATGGTTAATATGAATTGCATTTCATTCATAAGTGATCACAACGCTCACATTCTGACAAACTTTTCAGTTAGCTGCGTATGTAAAGAAGCACTAGACTCGAGTTTTGCTCTCGATGCGGCTCGACAGTAGTCAACATTTTTGCACAAGTATGATGTCCACTAAAGCCGGGAAGTTTTTCACTATGGGATTACCGGTAAGAAATAGACGAGTTGTTCATTACAAACTGAATATTATTCAGACCTCATTACAGATTTCCACTCAAGTTTCGTTTGTACAAAAGAGGCTAGGTGGAATGTATGCGGAAACTCGAAAGTTGTTACCATATGTGCGTGGTGTTCATAACACAACAACTCACGCGTCGGCTAGTAAACATTGTTAACGAGATTAATTAAATTTATGAAGTACTAGTTGTGGAAGCACCGATTGTTTATAAGTTATTGTGTTTCCTCTCCAGGTGATCAGATAAAATGACGGTTACTCACGAGCGGATGTCACATGTGACAACTGTTATGCGCCTACCGTGGGATTAATGATCCAGTGGCCACCCCGGTTTTGGCGTAACCGTGTGAAGCGGAGTTCTAACGTAGGCCGTGACAAAGATACGCACCAGTGACAAGCTCAAACAGAAAGGAAACTTCAATCACACCTTTCTTTTCAAAACAGGTCGTTCGAAAGGTATATCTGAATGCGAAAGGTGTGGCCAAGTGTTCAATTACAATCGGATTATCTATAGGTAGCTTCAGTACACGTTCTATAAATACCTAACAGGATCATTCAGGAATGCTGAAAGAAAGACGAAAAGTTATAACCCACTCTCTACTACACATATGGGTTACAAATTTGGCCGGTGGACAAAACCTTGACACAGTACAACGATACTTCAGTTTGATGTTTCCTTTCAGAGAGGAAAGTTTATGTAAATGCGAATGTTGCGACTAAACATGAGTGTTGTTCAGGTGGTAGCAACCTAGTTTCCAACTATTTCTCAGCAAAATCCCAGTGATTTCCATGCCCGTAGATAAATCACTAAACATCTTGTGCTGTATACTCATTGTGGTTACCCTTTACAAACCCCAAACCTTAATGGTTTTGTTAATCAATTCATGGTAGGCTTAGTCCCGTTGTTTATATGAAAGATCAGTTTGAACTGCATCTGTTCTGACGTGTTCAGGGACCCCTTTCAAACAAGCGGTAATTGTGGTTGTTGTGTTAGCGATTTGGAAAGTAATCAGGTATATTCTGTCTACCTTGGTTCGACACAAAACAAACACAAGCTACCTCACTTAGTCTGTATTAGTTGACCGGCATCTCATTACACACGAACAGTTTGACGCAGGATACCATCGAATATTTAGTGGTTCGGCCAAATCTGTCTAGTTCATCAGCTCTGTTGAAGATCATCTAATTTAGGGTATTCACAACACCGACCAATCAGAGACAAGCTACATTATTTTTAATAGTGCTTTCTACAGTCGAAACTACACAATGCAATCAATCCTGTTTCTCTCCGAGTAAGTATGTTTTAGCAACAGGGAATACGATTCGGTAGACACTCAAATGATCCCGTAGCCTGACTTTAGGGTATTACGACTCAGCATAATCCAGTTCAATGATGAAATCAGCATTTGGTTATTTAGTGTGTATATACTGTGGACAACAATCAGTTCAGTTTTATGTGGTGATCACATCGCACTCGATCAGATCACACATCCATTCAAAACTGTCATAGCATCCTAAACCAAGATAAAGGAATTTAAGCAATCTACCGGTTGGAATAAATGATTATCGGCATTGCCGTAAACTTAACGCATTGTGGTTACCGTAGCTTCACTGTAATCGGAAGGGGTCTAATTTATTGGTCTGATGACACTAAAGTGAACACCCATCTACCCCACTGGCCTAATGCAAGTGTATCGCTGAATAGCTGGCTTTTAGCATTATCTAAACAAAACTGTACATGAATCAGATTTGCAATAACTTGTACGGTTGTCACAACCACACCTATTTTCTGCGGCTGAGTATAATAACACAATCGCGTGGACATTTATGACAGAGGACCATAGTGAATTGTAACTTTTTATCCAAATGTGCAGTATGAATTTTTTTAACTTGGAGCTCGTGGATTGATTAAACGATTGTTTGTAGATTCGATGACATTTTAATGCTCGGGAATAACTATTTTTCATGCAAGTTGAACCACTTATCAGACTGGATCGAGTAGCCCCTAGTTTTCACCTTTTGTTTATTGGATGTTCGAACACCGTGAGAGAAACTAAACCTGTCATTGGTAATGTAATGCAAACCATAAAACTGATAAAGTCCCATCTCAAAGACATTGTCAGTCGAAATCATACCCGATTAGCGTGCTTGTCCTAGCCTGAGGTTGAGCAATCTGACAAAAACCACCCGACATGTAACCTCGAATGTTATATGGTGTTAAACATACGTCACACAAGCGACTGAGTATTTCGCAGGCCCCAGAGAAAGCACTAGAGAATAGTATGATTGTGGTTACGCAAGTTGTCTATTCTGTCATCACATACCTAATTGCGGACGCAATCAGTCAGCCTGAAATCTTTTGACTAACTGTTACGTATTCACTACCAAACAATACATGTATTGGACAGTCGCTAATTAACCAACTTACCAACTCCTGAAATATAGCTTGCGCATATGAATTTTGATAGGGTGGTAACCAAACTGATTGAACCCGCTGATCACTTTATCGCGGACTCCTACAGCAATATCTCTCCCCGTAAAAACCTCCCCGTACATCACGCATTCAGTTTTGTATGAAATGATGTGATTTCTAGAGAAGGTGCACGACTACTTGTGGTCAACACCTACACAACGATCGCTATGTGATTAGGATAGGAATACTGAACATTTCATAGAACTTACACCCCTCCTGGTTGATCGACTTTCCAATTGGCTGAGAGATGTACCTTCAGGACATAACGGTTGACATTACATCACAAAAGTACTTTAAAATGTAAATCATTGTGTCCTCCTTATTCAGATTACATTGTCAAGAAGAAGGTCTATGCGGGATGCTAACATGTATGTTTTCTCTTACCAGTCACTAACCAAAAACACTGTGTATATAAATCTGCCAGAACACATGACAATAACTGTTAAACGAGATGTATGGGATACCAGAAGACCGCTTTCGGATGAGACATTAATACTGTCAAGACCTGGCTAATTTCGAAGACAATATAGTGCACTGATATAGAATATCCCATACAAGAAAAATTATAAATTATGAGGATCTATTTCCGCTCAATCTAATCCCAGCGTTATTCTCTGGTTAATTCAAGAAAACGGCTTTTTCGGTTATAGAGAAAAATTCAACTGCACACTGAATTTTTCGTTTTTAGACAGGTCAGCAATGTAGCAACATACAGCCCGATTGGTAGAGTTTTTGTAACCTAATTTTGTCGAATTAAACAAAACAGACTTAACCACTTTTTGGGTGACTTGTTTGAATAATCTTTTTATCGAAGAAGTATGCAATCTTTACATCTGTGCTTATAGTCTTTCGCACGATCGAGTCTGGAAAACGTCTACTGCTTTTTCATCGTTTTTTCTCTAAGACCCTTCACCTGGAACACTACGACATGTCCGCGTGAGATAATTATATTCTCAGTTTCTACTCTGTGTGGCCGTAACTTCTAACCGTGGTCTTAACGCTACAGTGGAGCTAGAAACGGTTTATATCGCAAACTATCTGTACTGGACTGGAATATCTTTATGGAATAATACTCTAAATGTATGTATTTGTCTATGGTAAACAGAAACGGACGAGACCCATAGTTTACTCAATGTCAGATCATTATTCAGCAGAGAATTGGTGAATAGTTTTACTTGCCCTAAGCTTCTGAACCCGACGCATCATGCTACCGACTTGTATCTACTACTTTCATCCCGATAAGTCAGTCTTACAAATGCCAGTTTCAATTCACCCACCTTATCTAACATTTAGTTTACAGCTATAATGGCATATACACTGGTACAACTGATCCATATCAACATCAGCCGATGACGACATCCTCCAGACCAAGCAGCTACGTGAACAACTAGACAATTGGCTACCTGGATCTAGCAGACGGCAACCATCGACCAGTCAGCTTCTTCATTGGTTGTCTGCTGACACCAGCTTCAAAGTTTCGGAGCCCTGATGTGCCACTGTGTCGTTTTACCTGTCTTCGTTCATTAGGCTAGATCGTTGTTGTCATACCGTAAGTGAGGGACGCGATATAAAACGTAGGTTGCCACTTTCCTGCTATCTTGTTACATTCTGCGACTGCAACATTATCAGTCAGCAAACGATAGTTGTGATTGAAATATTAACGCCATGTAAGATATGGTTAAGTGATCACAAATTCAGCCGTCTCTTATGGTATTCGTCTTGAAATCTACATATCACCACAATAAACTTTATTGCACGTTGTGTATGTAATATTTCATATCATGGCTGTTTGATTAGGTTCAGTAAACCACAGAAGCCAATAGCATGCACATATAATACTAATATACTGACATTCATCTGCTAACGTATCTCACCTGTTCTTGGATTGAGCATTGTATCAGTGACCTTTGCAGTTGGGTGAATTTCCAGACCATTCATTGTTTATGTTTGAGGAGAGTTGAATTACAATAGCGAACAAACACAGGTAATTCTGGCACCCAGACTAATCACAGGTCATGTGGGGTGATGCGGTCTGGTGCTTAAATAAATGTGATACTTCACGCTCGTGCGCTCTGAGAAGTCTGAGACAAGCTGATCATTGTCAAGATAGCCACACTAAACAGAATATTTAACTACGCATCGATCGGACCATAAAATTCACGAATGTTTCTCGCGTTCTCACACTCACACACACACATTCGGCAGACAGCCATCACGACGTCACAGGGGTTGGCGTGATGGCCACGCTCAGGCCAGGTTCTACGGGCGAAGATAAGAGGTGGGGGATAAATCGAACCAGATTATGCGATACTAAGGCTTAATTTGGTGAGAACGTTTCTCAGATCCGATTGGCTGATTAGTCCGTGTTTATCGCGTGCGGCATCTGCAAATCGCACGACCGTTAAACGAAATTGGCCAATCAAAATACCACGCTTGGCACCGGGTAGACTTGTGGTACGAACTAACTGACCATGTGCGTGCGTGAGAGCTGGTTCCAGTGTATGCGCACCTTGTGTGAGAAATTCGCTCGGTACCGGTGACGGTGTGCACGCGATGAGGAATTATGAGGATTGCCCGTTAACGACCGGTGGACAAATCGGACAAGCGTTCCATCATGTCTGTCTCGTTCTTGGATGTCACCGAACAATCGTTTCTAAACGGGCTCACGCGGATTTGATACCGAAACTAACTAGGACCCCGACTACAAATCAACAGTCAGCTTAACCCAGTAACTAGCCGAAGTCCAAACTGCAGCCTATTATCAAATATGGTGCCTCAAGTAACGAAATGTTGAAAGAACGTTCTTGTCATTGACTGGCAACCATTGTTAAGCTGAAGATCGTAGGGAGGAAATGCATAAAGTACAACATTTCGCTCCAGCACATTTTCTTGGGTCTTGCTAGGTACACAATGTGCTTACGTGTGCCGTTTCAACGTTACCTCTGGAACTAACTAACAAGATCACACACACACCAATGCACGTGAGTTATGAAAGTAATTGTGCACTGATCAGCAAGTGTTTCTACACAAAAAAAGCGTACCAATTGAATGTTGCTACTGTTTTCGAAAATCGGAGGCGCTGATAAGTTGTATTGCATAACATGTTTAACTGCTTTCTGCTGATGTACATGAGATCGCTATATCAACAGTTGAGGATGGCGACTCATTGTGGCGTTGTCTTCTCGGATAGCACATTATGGACTGAAGCTAGATCACTGTCGCTGTCAGGACCAAGTCATCATCCCGTAGCTTGTCTATGTGTCCACCCTTAGCGACCGACGCCACCTCACCGGTCAAAAGACTAGCAGAACGGTTCATGAGTTTATACTGCACACGGTTAAATGCGCTTTCTTCTGATCTATTGACCGCAGATTGACAGAGAGATGAACATTTCGAGTTGTCAGTCATTGTGTTTGCTAGAAATATTACCCGTTTCCCACTGTTTCTCACTTGCAACGTGCGTCACTGTTGTCCACACGTCAGACTCAACAATAAGCTGCCTTCAGTGGTGGCATTAACACGTGGTGAACAGTTGGACTGGATAGTGCTAAGGTCCCACAGTTACTGTGAAATGTGATCTAAGCAATTTGCTAATGTCACAACCTCTGTAACGGAACCGAATATAGATATTCAAGTTTTGAACGGTATCAACAGTTTTCACTTGCTGGGTGTTTTTCAAACAAAAACCGATGGATAACCAATTCGTTTGACACATCATCATGAACGACTTTTTCACGAACAGGTTTTCTGTATGTTTTCTCTTTGCTTGTCACGNACACAAGAAGAGAGACAATCAGTAAACTAAGCACAACTGAAAGTACACATTTTTCTACTTAATGTGACCTTCAGTTGTACATGAATTGTACATGAAAGTGTAAACTAAAATATGTTGAATCGGCTTCTGTGTAAAATACGACAATCAGAGTTTGGTGTGAGGAAATCAAACAGAAATGGACTACTTTTTGTGACGTTGCTGAAACCTTGTAGACTTGTGTAGGCACGTACCATTTGAGTCCTCAACCGATTATACATGATCCAGGAACTGCAGAAGTACATCTTATAGCTTGAAAATGATTTCTTTTCTCACCAACCTTTTCTTTCCATCAGTATCATCATCGTCAGCAGCAGCAACACAATCATCTGCGAGGACAACACCAACAACACTGTTGCTACTAATACCAACTGAAATGATCAGTGATGAGTAGTAGGGGATATTGGTTTTCACATAAACTGAACATCACACACAGTTGATCACAGGTATCACATTCCCGTAGACTTACCAGTCGGTTCCTTTCGAAAAGAACCACTAGATTCGAGTTTCGCTTTTGGTAGGGTCGTCAGTAGTGCATACTCTTGCCACGGCCAGGACTAAAACTCTAAGCACTCTCTCATGAAACAACCGTGTTGACCACTGCACTGCTGTCCTCACATTAAGCACGACTGAATTATCATATGTGATCGCTCGGTCTCATTCGCTTGTGAGTAATGCCCGATTGTCGTTCAGTCTATATAAAAACGAAAATCCCCTACTACTCACAAATAATCAGCATGTTGCCAAACAAGTTAATGATTTCTGTGATTCCAACTTGAAAAGAAGCCCTAGTCGACGGGTCGTCGATTGGAGTTAACAGGACCGTTATTGTGTCTTCTCTCAAGAAGATCGGGCAACCTGGTCATTGCTAAGAGGCGAGAGTGGTTAAGCGTTCACATACGATCATTCAGTCGTGCTTAATGTGAGGACAGTGGTGCAGTGGTCGGCACGGTTGTTGTATGAAAGAGTGCTTGGAGTTTTATTGCTGACCGTGGCAAGAGTATGCACTACTGACGATCCCTAACAAGAGCGAAACTCGAGTCTAGTCCTTCTTTTGAAAGGATTTCATCAAAACGGCTGTCACCACAGCCCCTAGTAAGACACTTCGTTTTTAGGTGAGTCTTCAGGTTTCTCTTCTAGTGAACTGTTCAAAGTTAGTCCGTATGTACCCGCGTTTTCTTTTGAAATCGTGTATCCAGGCCACTCTGTATATTCGTTGGCTTTAGAAGTTGGTTAGTTGCCCTAACAGCTCCCATCGTTCTGGCTTTCCATCTTCAAAGTGCGCATGGCACAACTGGGTGTTCCAGTTGGTGTTCTAGGGAGCACACGTGCATGTACAGACACACACACACACACATGCAGATAACTGCAAATCACAAGACAACGTGTCCTGTCCGCGCCACTGCCTCTGACAGACTGCTCCCTTGTTGCGTTGGCAAGTTGACAGGTCATTGCAGCAATTGTGGTGCCTGTAGGTGTGTGTGCGTCGCGTTTTGTTGGCCACGCTGGAACGTCTAGCTGACGTGTCACGGTAATTGAACGTCAGATCATCCCGCACACCCTCTCTAACAGGGCTAGATGATGGAATTACAAACTAGCTGATTCTTATTATGATAACAACTATGGCAAATCCGTTAAAGGCCCAAACACAGTGTTGCGAGAAATGGAAGGGAACACAGGGTGGGGGTGGAGGTGGATTAGACAGGGTCCCGGAGCACATGAATGTGCAAAGAACGGATTTACAGTGCTTGATGATTAGGCTGCTAGAAAGCGTCATGGGATGAGCGCGAAATAGCAACTGGTCAAACAATCAACCAACTAAACCCATTCGGATTAAATAGTGGATAATCGAAACTGTCTTGTACTAGTTCAAAATGTACACCTTGAAGTCGACACTCCACAGATTTAGATTGTTCGAATGTGCAACCAAGCCAACAGACCTTCAAGTTGCAAGTCGACACCCTAAAACATGTGGCCATCAGTCATATGATGTGGACTGTTTTGAGGCTCAGTAACACGCTATAAATCATTTGGTTTAATTAAAACTAATGAGATTTAACCATCAGCAAGTATTGTTTGCCAGACCACAAACAAGACTGCAGACCAATCTAGAATACTTACTCACACTCTGGTCATGCGAGTAGTTTGTGCTTCGGTAGACCACCACAATGTTGACCTCTACTGAGTGACGTGACCAACTTAAACGAAGAGAGAATGCGCGCAGACACCCCCTCAGGGAATCAAAAGATCACCTAGTGCTCGGTTTGTTAACGTTCTTTTGATACGTTTGTCGTATTTGGTAGGATATGGAGCAATGAATTTGTTGAAGTATGTCCGGTTTGTTTATAGAAAGCATGTGCTAAATTTGTCTCTACCTTGTCATTTGCTGTGTGCTGTAAACATTCATATTGAATTATACACCATTACTTCACGTATAAAATGTCTGGTAGCCAGTTAAGAACTCTTTTTTGGTTGTTCCATTATGGACGCCTTTTTGTGCCAGATAACTTGTGTATCCGGTTAGTTCACTTTAAGCATGAGAGAGAATTTATTTTGTCAGACTATATCGTACATACATTTTACTCATTTTGATTGTTTTTTCTGGCGTTCTTCTGGACTTGGGAGATAGCTCCATTAACCCGACTGTCTAAGGAAACCTTTGTGGAGTTGTCGATTACGTGTTACTGAGTGGACTATTCTAAAACACCAGAGACGATTCAGTACAAAGTGTTTAACGGTTAATTTTTCCGTGGTAATTAAGTATGATTGCGTATGCTCATTAGTTGTCTTATGAAAAGTTATTTGCCACCGAATTTTTATGAATCGTCTACCGGTGACAGTCACAGAAGTAACCCCAACAAAACCGTGGGAATCTTCTATAATTTCCAGTTTGCTTCATCTTCAGAACACGTGCTCACACTGCACACATTGCTGGATATGCTCTGAAGCAATGTGGACATAACAATTGAGATGTCTACGTACACGGCAGCCTAGGCTGCTGCTGAATGGACCAATAATCGGGAAGTAAGTAAACAGTCGTCATGACTACAGACGGAAGGAACCGTTTCTACGAACGAAACAAGTAAGATAAGTTGTACTATACTGTATGACCCAGGGTCTGAGTTACCGTCATCTCCGAGTGTGTGTACACGACCAAAATGAATCAAAAGTTACCTGTCTGAATTGAAGCTGGAATATTTCGATCCACATTGTCTAAGACAGATTCCCTGTCGGGTGAATGTTGCTGTACCAAACAAATTGCATCCTCTCAACTTCCAAAACATACCCGGTTATCACACTCGCTATGTCAAGCATTGTTTACTAATTTACCCGTCCTTGCGGTTTGTAGAAGGTTGACAGGACAACTAAAACAATTCAGACACAAATCTCAGAGCACAACCCACAATTGGTTTCCAAAAGCCAAATCTGGTTCAAAGCAGACTGTACTAACAAAGCATTTACACGAATCCACTCACTAAGTAGGTCCAGCCAAAGTATTCCATACTATCTGTCCGATGATGAACAAACATGTTTTTCGAAGCGTTCGTAATGCATCCGTTGTGTTTACTGGTGCGCTAAAGCGACGCTGGCGAAACAAACACCGCATTCGCAATCGCAAGCGCGGCCTCGATAAACGATTGGTAGTTGCACAACATCGTATGACAAAACAACCAATCATATGCATGATTCAGCAAGTGTTAACACGTCAATCGGTCAGTTTGGTCGCGTGGATCTAAGCCGGTGCTAATGAATGTGAAACACTTCGCCCGTCACGATATACTGCTAGACACATTGGAATGGCCAACATCAGAGCTGGAAACCCCGGTAAGCGACGCTGCACAAGAAACCACAGATCATTTTGAGTGTAGACTGTCGAAGCGCACACCGGTACTAGTCCAACGGTTGTCCATTAGACCCTGTCAAAAGTCCTATGTGTAATAACCCATTTTTAACGGAGGGGAGTAACGTGGCGGGTGAACTGTTTCGCATTCACTATCACCGGCTTAGATCCGCCCGACCAAACTGATCGATTGACATGTGTTAACACTTGCTGAATCATGCATATGATTGGTTGCTTTGTCATACGCTGTTGTGCAACTGCCAATCATTTATCGCGGACGCGTTGGTTCTTTGACATGTTTGTTCACTTTCGATTCAGAGATTACGCCAGTCCTCCTATGACGAAGGCTCGACTCTGGGTGCAAAAGAGTTCAGTCTAGACGAAATTGTGGTTTTTTTTTAAAAACAAACTGATCAGGAACGCCACTGGTAGACCAGTAAGTTAGGTTTTGTTAAGAACAAAAAAATTATGCTTCCACCGGGAACAGTCATTTGGTGAGAATACATAACCATTACACCAATCAGTGTGTTTTCAAAAACACTACAGATTAATGTGGTAGGAAATTTCTCACACAACTTCCTCAATGGTGAACAGTCTTCAGCACATAACTTTGAAATATCCAGATCATTTGAATCGTTGAACAATGTGCTACTTGTGTAGAATAAGCGGACAAGGTTTTGGATGAACTCACAAAGAAGAAATGGACAGGATTAGAAGAGAATTCTCCCGGTAGTTTTGATGCAACTAATAAATTACTGAACAGTAGTGAAATTGATAAGCAGTGTACAGTTGTGTTCGAGTGTTTCTGTGGAAAAGACGCTTACAAAAGAAGTGCACGAATAAACGTTCACGAACAGAAATAAAGGTGGTGTAGAGAACAAATGCATAAATGAAACAACGACAAACACAAATAGCTAACATTTTCTCCAAAGTATGAATTTACCAGGGTTTATTTTACAAAAACATCCTAGCTATACTGCAGAAACAAATCTCAGAATAGGTTCAGGATTGGTAGAATGTGGACAGTGGTCGTTAAAATTAATTGATAACGATTACACTCGAGAAAAAAACTATATGGATAAGAAAAACGCAGAAATACACCTCGGTGATCGTTACCGCTGATGATATGGAATCAATTGGCCTAGTTACAGAAAATTAGGTCAGAACTTGGTTATGTTACATTAACTCGGTTTGCTTTATTTCATAATGATTTTTTTAAACAAGGCTTCTTATCATATTTCATGATTTTTATGGATCAATAGCCCAACTTATATTGTATGATTTTTTTAAAAATATTTCATATGTAACATTTCATGTATAAAGAGGCTTTTGCGTAATTCGACAACAGAAGGAAATTTCCTCCGGCGTCGTTGATCGACGGGCCCATACTATCGGCAGGTCACCGATGTTGTCTTAACCTGCTGCTATCTGCCATGACCCACCCATTCAAAAACAAGTTTGACTGTCATGGGTATCCCTGCTATACAGGAATACATTGCTGGATGTTAACTTCTGTAAATATTTACAACGAAACATCCCATGTTAGTCGTAGTATGTTACTGACCATTCAGTGTAAAGTGCATTTGTCTTTTTAGTGCGCGATTCTGGGGCTGAATCGATGCGCTATCTGTCACTCAAGCCTCGGTACATAATCAACCAGCCTCGGGTGTAGATCACGACAGATCGCGCTCATTGCAACATTCAGACCAATCAAATCTGTTGTCCTTGGTCTCGCTAACAATGAGCGACTGGTGTGCAGTGCGAACTTGCTTGCGTGTGCGCGCACCCCCACTATGGTTAACTTGTCAGTCAATGGCAGTGCGCACGTGTCGCAGACGAGTGCTCGGATAAACTGAACTGCTACAGCTTGTATTTCTCCGTCGATGTTATACTTTGGTCACGAATGCGTGTAACGCGTAGTGAGAAAATAAGACGGAGGTCTAGTACGTTGCACGTGATTGGTCTAAACTAATCCGGGGGCTAACGACACAAGGGGATAGAGACAAGTTTGGGTACCATCATCTTTTATAGTCAGTTGTCTGCCTGTCCATCCAAGATGTTTGTGCATAGAGTTGATAGAACCACCTGGAACGCAAGTAGAGGGACCACATTTAAACGCCAATTCTGAATCAATATGTGCGCGCTTAACTAATGTCGGTCACACCCCGCCTAGGGAAGTGCCTAACTGTCTCCAAAATCAGATCACAAGGTAACAGTGTTTAGATGAGACCCAACTGCGAAAAATCCGTGCTTCGGTAGAATTCAAACCAGAAGCATAAACAACACGCGCAAACGTAGCAAGCGTTCCATCAGCTGAGCTACGAAGTTTTGGCAAGCTGTTTCTGTCGCAGCTTCGAATCCAGCTGAGGCTCAGGTTGTCCGCAATTGTGTCTCATCTAAATTATGGAGTCTGCTACCCTACTTGTAAGTAACAGTGTTTGTTTTTATGGAGAAACTCCTAGCTTATTTGTAAAATGACCACTCTCTGCCAATTCGTTAAACGACTTGTGCCCCGTGCACGAACTGCCAGTGGTCATATGCGAGCATAACTCCATACGGTTCACGCCCATCTAGAACTTCATAACCAAAATGCAACAACACTGAATCAGTTACCTGTAAGCACTTCATTAATGGAATGAACCTGATATAACATAGATCATCATCTTGTCTGAATCGCAACTTGAAACGATATATCGTGCATTTCAAAAACATTGCGGGTGCATGTGTGTTTAAACTGCATGTTCGAGCACCCTAACAAAGTAACAACGGTTTGCAATACACTAACTAGCCGAATTGGGTGTTTGAATTCTCGGGTGAAGAACAGAAATAAGTACGAGGCACAAAACCGTTTCAGCATAAAAAGGCTATCTTATACTGTGAATTTGCCAGAGGTTATGAGAAGCTGTTGAGGCAGATATCATGAGGCATCCAAGTGAGCATTCAATTACCGCAAACAATTGGTCAGTTGGCTGACAGATCTTGAATGGAACAAAACGGTCAGAGTTAGTAGTTTAGTATTTTCGTGTACTTTAGCGCTCTCGCTCGAGCCAATAAGTAAAAGTCAGTTGCCCATGGTCAGTGGCCACCCGTTGAAGTCAAAGTTTGCACAAAACCATGAAGATGTACGTCCAAAAGGGTGGACGTTCAACTCGCATACCTCAGGAACTCCATCTAAAAGAGGTGAACTCCACCAAATGAAGGTTAAAGACCAGGTGTCACTTTCCGGATCCTGAATCTGCCAAAAATTTTCTTCAATGTCTACCGTGATAGCTATCGTGTGCTTACGAAAACGGAGGAACACTCGAATGAGATTACTGATCAAATCAGGTCCTTACAACACAACGTGGTTTAGAGATACTCCTTGATATTCGGCAGCCCAATAAAACACTATTCAGATCTTATCCAGTTTATTCGGGTGTAACCGAAAACCAAACCAAATGACAATACGAATCGCCAAGCTTTAATAAAAAAATCTACAGTGAGTTGGGTCTTAATGAAGAATAGATGACCTAGAAATCACCAGACTACCCATCAAGCATTGTGATGTCCAGGTGCGCTTTAGAAAGAACGACTGCCTGTCAGCGTGACACATTCGATTGGATGGCGTCCGATGCGCGGATATTTGTTACACTGCTTCACTTTGCATGCCACTGAACAGTAATTCTCGTGTTGTCAGAATTGTCAACAGTCCTGACCTTATCCTGACCCTTGACTAATTGGACTCCGATTACTTCGTCTTGTCCATGCTCCACCCCACATCTGTCGTCTGGCCTTGTTCCCCCAAGGGGGTATGACATGTCAAGGCGAGCGCTTGATGCTGACCTGGTGAGCCCATGTTCCAGAGTGAAACAAAGAGAACAATTCGATCCCATAAACTATTGGAAGTGTAGCGTGTTTTAAGTGTAAGAAATGGGATATGGTTGACCTTAGTGCTCACATTCACCATGTACTAGCAATGGTTGTTGTAATTTGTACGAAACGTGGCAAATCAAAAAACCGGGCGGAAGCAGTAGAGGTGTAGTACGGCTAGCCTTGAAGCGGAGTTGTAAATTGGGTAGTACTTTGTAACAGACCTTGTCCTCGATTCGATACATACATTGAAAACGGAGAACGTCAACACGTGGATTCGAACCACTGGGTTGTGCAATCAAATCTGTGTGTGTGTGTGTGTGTGTGTGTGTGTGATCGACATAGGTTGTTCCGTCTTTTAAGCAGACGAATAGTCAATAGTAGTAGCCTAATGAATGGGGTGTTTGATTCGGAACGGGGTGTCTTGAAATTGAACAAACAATTTTCATACAATAATATACTTCATCCCAGCGATGACGAGGCAGTCAAAAGCGTGTTTCTTTTGAACACTGGTGTAATTGGTGGTGACCAGTGTGAAGTGATTATGGATGGAACGTGTTCGTAATACCTTTGAGTAGTTGACAATTCGATGGTGTGATTACAGTTTGTGAGTATACTTATCACTTCAAATGTTCCCGAATAGCAACGGCAATTCCAACTCTTTTAGAGCAGAGAATAGGGAACAAAAGAACTAAAACCACACAGTCAAGATCAATAGACTTAACAAGTACCCTTATAAAAGGTGAGGGTTAAATTGGTTTATTTCTGTCTTCAAAAGACAGCTCTATGTGAATTAACTTCCCGGTCATGTGAGTCGGAGCAGTAAGCTTTCATCGTTGTGTGTTAAACGAAATCATGTCAGTTCAATTATATTTGCGTGTTGCAGAAGTTTACCCTCAGAAGAAGCAATTGTGCAGGGAGTTATTGTTCTGAACAATTTGTTCACTTCTGGAGTTCAAAAAACCGTACGGCGTGAAGGATTTGTATCAACGCTTAACTCAAATTTGTTTACAAGCGTGAAATGTGAGAAGGAATATGTGTGTACTCAAGAACAGACTGTTGGGCAGGTTTTTATGACCAACTTAATCTAGTGGCGACTCAAATCAACAAAATGTAGATTTTTGATTCTGCCAAACATGAATGAAATTGAACTCTGGTAACTTCATAAAATGTTTGTTTTAAGGACCCTCCGAAATCATTCCTTTTGTAACATATCTACTAAACATACAAACAGAGGAGCTATAAAATCAATAGAATAGTGAGAATCCAAAACGGTCTAACTTTTACAGTCATTCATACGTCTACTATCAAATCACTTTTTTTGGTAAACACAAGAACGGGTTAGCAGGTTGCACACGGACAGCACGGATGCGACAAGCATGTTGCATGTAAGCTACGTGGATTTCGATCACGTCTGTTGCGTGTTTAGAGACGTACTCAAAATAAACAAAACACTTTGTCACCGACCGAGGTGTATCGGCAAACATCATTCGTATGGTCTTTGATGAATAGGGACCGTTCAGTCAATTGTCGTTTCTCACTCCGTTTCTGTGTTGCACGTAACTGCTAAACAGTCAACACTTCCCAAGTTGGAAATGAGTGTTGGTGTAAAACATTTCCAACTGGAACTGCTGGGCACAAAATCAATTTGCCATTTCCAGTTCGAACTGAACAACATCAAGTTATGATACGAGTCATCTGTCCACCTTACACATTCCAATCCCATTGTTCGTCAGTGCACCGAATGTGAATGACCACTCAGTCAATGCACGTCCGTGAACGTTTAGCGAATATGAACCGAGGATGGGATGATGGACAAGTACTGCAAGCATCCTCCCTCCACAGTTTGCTCACCGACCTGTTTCCTGTTAAACAGTCCAGCTAACTCCTACTCCATCGGCCGGTAGTGCAGTAAGATTAATTGAAGAAAGTGACGTGATGAAGCTCAGTTGAAGAGTCTCAGACAGTTACGTGACTAAGAGCAGACCAACAAAAACACTTCAAGATCTGTCACAGGATTTTGTTAATGAGACCGGCCAATCTGCTTTTAGAATATTGAGACCCACCTTCAGTTCATAAGTTAAGTTATATTTTAATCTGTTTAATAATTCACAATAACGACTGTCAACGATGTTGTGTTCAGTCGATTAACATGAAGACAGTCCAAGTATAATTACTCCACTGCGTCACATCCGAAAGCACTTCCTGCAACTGACGACAGTCTTGTTTCTACGATACAAATGGCTAACGTCAACAGTTTAATGTCATTCATCCAGTTCTATCATTTCCCCTAGTGCTGACAGATTTTGACGAATCGGGACGAGTCAAACTCATGAGGCGGCGGCCTCGTCTATTAACATATCATGATGATTTGGTCACTGCTGAAACACTGCTGAACTAAAACTCTGACTTTATGGACATCCTTGTTTTTCCTAACCTGGCCACCTATCCATAAGAGATGAGACCGATTCCTGGCCCGTTAATCAGAAGGACAATTGTTGTCGTGATGCGTTAGGGTTTATCTGTATGTTTAGTAACTAAAGATTGCCTCAACCTGGGTATATTAATCTGAGGAAGTTAGACTAAAGATATAGAAACAGTCAGTTGGAACCAGTGTTGTGGGACCACTGAAGTCTGGATTAATCTGATGAGAGTCATTATCTGTCAGTCCAAAGCTGTGTTAGCCATCCTGTAATATACAGGCCTGTGTTCGACCCTGAGCCGATTAAACTATTGAACTCATGACGTAGCCTTGTTTCGAGCGCATTCTTGTCGTTTTGTCAGTAGTCGCGCTATTTGGGGGGGTAGTGTGAGATGCAGTTCTATTCTTCTGGGGTGACTGAGTTTTCAAATACGTATGGGAGTTCGATTAATAAAACCAACCTGTGGTAGGTCTGTAAGCTATAGTTTGCGAAATGACTTCTGCATACGAGGGGGGGGCACAAAATCTAAGTGTTTTGCGTGATTACTTTGATAAAGTTCCCACTTCACAAGTTAGGAAGTCGTGCCTTTTTCAGAAGTGGAAGTTTGAGATATCGAAACCAACAAGAATAATCTGGTGTTATCATTGAAAATATACAAGGAAACTGTTAAAGTTTCCCCAAAAAACAACTGTCTCTAGCTCCAGTTTTGTGACATATATATATATAGCTAACCCAAAACAACCATGTCACTTCTACTCATACGCATATCAGTTGACCAACAGGCAAATGGGTTTACTGCACCTTCGAGTTAGCCCATGACAGTCGCTGAATCCCAAAGTTGCATGCAAACATGTTCCCACAAATGGCTTGAGCTGCGCCGTTTGTGACTCCATCCACATATCCTGTGCTCAGTGTAAACTTGAAGGAATAGAATTAGGAGACGGATGCGCAATGTGGGATTCTACCGGGACGGGTTATGGACACGCGCCACCAAGCCAAATCCGGCCAACTATTGCTCGGAAGACTATCTTCGTGCCACTCAGTGTATTGCACTGAAGACGGCATACACAGTCTACGATGGGTACAAAGTCCACTCTCTAAACAAATCCTGTACAAAGCAGGAATGAGGCATAGGTTGTGGGCATTGTAACACACAGTTCTTAAAGATTCACTTGGGATCGGGGAAAAGTGTTGCTAAAGGAGGTCGCGTAGTGCAATCTCTTGCACCTTCACACAACTCTAATTGACATCCTTGTGAGCTGACCGTGAATTGAGGCCTCCGCATATTTTGTTGCTGAAAACTAAAAGCCTGATAAATCTGTTAATTCGTATATGGCTTTCATGAATCGAAAGTTGAGGGCGTGTTATATTCTAACGCTGGAAACGGTGTTTGATTTCAGTTCACAAAGTTACCAGTTCCTGTGAGAGCATAAACGATCAACAACTGAATCAGATTAGAACTAGTTCGGATAAGCAAACTTTAAACGAAATGCAAGCGATGCGATCCCAGTACTCTTTTGTGAAACAAAGCAATCAACTAATTAGATTAGATCCTAATGAAGAATTGGCTTTTGGTGAACAACAGCTATCAATCAATCGGAGCCAAGTAAGTACTGAAGTTTGCTCCATTGATGGATGTGAACTGTGAAGCTGTAGAGATCCATTTGAACTGACAGTATGTCCAGACCAGCAGTGACCACCTCACAACGATAAAAGGCCTTGTTTCCCCACTGACTACGTTAACGTTTAAAACCGGAGAAGTCGTGCCAACCACGGTTTACTAAAATCCACTAAATGTGCTTTGAAACTCGCGATTTTCAATCCCAAAACATCGATACAATGAAGACCGACTTATTACGGTGAATCTCCACAATAAAAACTCAACGCATCGGCTTTGAGGTCAAGTGCAATAATAACTCTCGAACTGACACAATGTCGGACTTTCTTCGAGCGTGGGATGATCATTCGTGAATGGTAAACGACGGGTTCGAACCTACAAAAAGACGTGTCAGGTATTACCACTATTGACAGTAGTAAGTGACATCGAGTTGCAAAGCTTACATCTCTGACGGAACCAACAAACGATACGACAGTTTGATTGCAGGCCACTTTCGCGAGACTGACTGAGAAATCAATAAGGCGTGTGACTCATGTCATTCAAGTCACTTGGTGAAATGCAGTATCTTCACTCTGTAACCTGTATGCATCAATAGTGATACAAAAGCTTGTGAACAGATTACACATGCTTGAGCTCATTGGGTCCGTTCAACCTGCGAAATTCGCCGTAATTCATTGTAAATGGACTGGATATAGCCTGCGTATGGTTGTCGCTGTCAACACGTTCTCTCTCTCCGCCTACAATCACTCGATTGTGGTTATCAGCCACTTCGGCTGTAAGGTGTACAATTTTCTGAATTTCGTGACAGTCAATAATGTGAATCCAGAAAATGCCACTCAGGTGATCCATGGGGAGATGTGATCGCGTCGATGTGAGAATGTGGTGTAAGTTGTTGCACATATTTTCGAACAGCTTCATCCGAATTTCATGTGAAAGTATCAGCTATCTGAAGATTTGTCAGGTTAGAAATTGAACCCTATTCAATAGGACAAACCAACCTTGTCGATTTCTAGCTGCAATGTTTTCATACATCCTTCAAATAGGAAACAGATTTCGGGTCATAAATACTTGGTCACCCAATAGAAACCAATAACAATTTCACTGGCTTTTAATATCAATTAACGGTTTCATTCTGAATCGCCGTCATCCTGTCAAAAAAGCTAGTATTCTTTAAATTGTCTCAGTGATTAGATGAAGACTTTAAACGTTCAGACAGTGCTCATACATGGCAAGAAATGGAATAGCTTAAGTAAACTTTCGCTCCATCTAATCGCAATTTATTTCCATTCATCGGAGTTCTGCTCAAACTTCCGTCCATTCGTACCCTACATTTATGCGTCTACAGTTCGGCAACACATTATGAAACGAACAGTGAAACAGGATGTGTTTATTTGGCCTCATATCCATCGAACTTAGCAACCAAACTATTTCGCATGCCACTGTCGCACTTAACCACACTCGGTAATCCGGGGGTGATTTTTCTGACACAGGCAAGCTTTTGCTGGTTAGATTTGGTTTGGCTAAATAAGATTTCTTTTCTCTTGTGTGGTTTTGTGTACATCGGACCAACAGAAACGCTTTCGTCTGTCTACCACACATACACACACATACACATCTTGGCGCGTGCGCTCGAGCTGTCATAAAGACCATGATCTTGTGTGATAAGCGCTTGATCTGGTTAGAAACTGATAAGACGATTAAAGAGAAACGAACAGAGTAACTGTTATGATTATTCATTTGCAAATGCACTCAAATCGCGTCTGTAGCGATGCTCCTGGAACGGTTGTGAAAGTTTGTACACATGCGAATACTTTTCAACACACACACACAATCACAAGTAATCAGTCGTGGCGATGAAAGGACGCATTCCTGTTCACATTTTTGATTACAATGGGTTGAGATAATTTGCCTAGTGAGTGTTACAACGGCTAAATCAGAATGAAAATAGGAGAGAAACGGTTGATTGGTTTTCAGGATTTCCCAAGACCGTCAAACGTGTGGGCTAACCCAACAAAGATTAAATTACAGGAGCTCAGCAACCAATATTATCCCTCCCCTCACCAATTTCTTGCTGTGGTACCTCTTCCATTATGGCTAGTTTTTATAGACTGACAAATTTAGCTGGACAGGAATAGAACAGGCTGTGGTAATCAATGTAGTCTGATGTAGGTTTGATAGGGAACAACGGATGGCCTAACCTAACCCGACACCCGGTCCGGGAGTCAGTGAGAAACCGAAACACTGCTTATCGGCGAAGCAGTGGACCGATTATGTAAGTAAATACATACAAAAAAATACGACAACATATACTGCATAAAAGCACACTCAACTAACGACCGATCGTTTAAAATACGCCAAACCTGTGCAAGCGTCCTAGAAGGTATCTCGGCTGATGTAGGTTGGCCTAAGAAAATTTCCGCAACATACCATACAGTGAAAAAAACTTGATCCGATACAGTTCTATTTGATGACTGTCTGACTCAACGGTCACAGCCTATTTTTAACACTGTATCAAAGCTTTGCGCCATCTTCGACCCAACATTCCATACAACTGCTTGAAAGTTTTTCGACGCGCTACAGAAGAAAATGTAACATACGCTGGTAGAGTAAACCGAGAGTGTGAACAATTTCAGTTAAAACAGATCTCGGACTCACAGTTCAAAGCTCTGATGTTTGTCGCCAGGTTGACATCTCCAGAGGGTGCCGATATACGAACGCGTCTTTCAGGGAAACTGGGTTTCTCCACAGAATTTCCACTGCAGTACATGCGCCAAGTGAGTTATAAACATGGATCACAAATGTTCCAGTTGACCTCTTGTCCCACTGACCGATTTACAAGACAATCGTCCACCATATGTTCGTTTTGATGTGCCTTTTTGTACGCAGTTGCCATTTTCCGCTTGTGGAATGTATAGACAGTGGCTATTATTCGATTTTACCCAACAATCACAAGGAAGCACACTGCATGCAATCAACCCGAGACTCCCGAGTACGTCGCCAATCCAATGTTTTTTATAACGATTGATACTGTCCATCGATGGAAATGTATGACTCTTCACACTGAAAATCAAAAAGTTGCGTTGCAGAAAGATACTACGTCGGATATCACACTCATTTACCATCTAACATGGATTAACCACCGTAGAGACCAACAAACAGAGTAGCCAGGAACGTTAGTGGAGACCAGATTCCCCTTCTTAGTGAGCTAACGTGTACCTTCTGTTTTTGTGATAAATACGACTTCGGCGTTTGCTACATAATTTCCAGCAGTCACCCGGATCTTTGGATCTGTGGAATGTACCGTTTAATTCCGTTTTTGGTGTACAGAACACTATTTGATGATTCGGTCGTGCCTAATGTGAGGTCAATGGCGCAGTGGTTAACACGGTTGCCTCATGATTGGAATGTCCGGAGTTCAAATCCCGGCCGTGGCAAGGATATGCACTACTGACGAGCTCTAATGAGAGCGAAACTCGAGTCTAGTGCTTCTTTTCGAAAGAGGCTGGCTGGAAAGTCTATCTGAATGCGAACGCTGCGATCAAATGTGAGTGATGGTCAACTTGAAAAAAGAACACTATTCATTTGTCGACAGTTCGTGACGTGGCTGCAGTCTCCAACAAAATGTACAGTGATTTTGTGTAACAGCCACTACACAAGTTTCCCGACATTCTTTCATACAATTTCATCGAACCAGCAAGTAGACTAGTGTTTTACCCCAAACGGCTTTAGCCATGTTTGACGACGACGACGACAACAACAACAACAACAACACAACAACAACAACAACAACACAACAACAACAACAGTATTGGAGGTTGAATTAGACTGTCTAGAAACCGTAGAAGTGCTGACAATGATGAACTACTCCTCTTGGTTTGTCTCCGGTTGTAACAATGAGAGAAGTCAGCGGTTCCATTCGACTTTGTGGTGATTTCTCAACGGGTCTGAACAAGCCTTTGCCAGAAGACCCAATAATGGCGAACTGTTCTCTGTGATCGATTTCTGTAATGCATACCTCCAAGTTGAAGTGGAAGATAGTTGTAAACATCCACGAACAATGGACATACATCGAGGAGTGTACCGCCACAACACAAGTCCATTCGGTATCAAGTGTGCACCAGCGATATCTCAGCAGATTATGAATACTGTGCTTAGTGGGTTTTCGTTCGCCATTTCTCAAATGGACGATATTGTAATTCCGTCACCAGAGGAGAGAAAGAACGCATTTACAAGTCTTTAACTGTATACGTGAATACGGATTCATCTTGCAGAAACAACAATATTTGGGATCCATCGTCGATTGCAATAGTCATCGTCCAGACCCCACCAAAATTTCCGCAATTTACGACCTCTTTTCAAATAATCGAGTATAGTCACAGTCATTTTTCGGTCCTGTGAGCTGCTATAAGAGTTTCGTGCCTAAGACGCATCAGCTAAAATCACCTTTAAACAATCTGTTACGCAAGGATACCAAGTGGATTTGGTCTTGAGTGTGTCAATCTGCGTTTGGTGGCTTCAAGCGAATCTTGTCTTCTGACATACTATTGACACATTATGACCCTAATCTCCATCTTATTGTGGCTGTTGACGGAGCTGTGATTTCAAACCAATTTCCTAACGGTCACCAAAAGGCAATCAGCCGTGCTTCACGAACACTGTTGCCTACTGAGAGAAAGCATGGTCAAATGGAGAAAGAAGGTTTGGTCAATTTTCGCCGAGAAAAATTCCCAAAAGATGTTGCGCGACCGCCAGTTTACATTGTGCACGCATCATAGTTGCTCCACCAAAGGGTATACCTGTTCACACGGCTAAGTGAGCTCAATGTTGGACAACATTACTCATCGATTACGGTTTTGTGCTTAAATACATTCAGACAGAGCGGTCTGGTCATACGGTCTCCCTTTCCAGACCGATTGCGCGTAAATCCACTAACCAGTCAAGTGAGGACGTGCTCATCTCCTCTGTCAAAGTTGACGCTGGTGTGAAATACATGGTTAAAGAGTCTGTCAGGAATTTGACTGCTAGTTCTACTACGATTTGGAAGCCATCCAATCAGACCCTGCATTGCAATCGATAGCACATTATTTACGTATGAACTAGCTTAAAGAGTTGTGCGTGAATTACAAACCATAATTTCAACGGCGTGATGCTCTAACGGTTATGGACAAGTGTTTGGTGTTAGCGGATAACATAGTGACACCAAAAATCCTGAGAAATTGTGTTATACAAATGTTACCTTCTGTTCACCCCGAGATAACACGTACGGAAGCTTTTGCACGTAGTTACGCATACTGGCCACCGATCGACTACGACATTGAGAGCACGTTCAAATCATGTGAACTGTGTGCACGTGATACAAAAGTAACTGTAAAGGTTGGGTTGCTCTCCTGGCCCGTGCCAGATGGTCCCTAGAAAGCAATTCATGCCGACTTTGCTAGTCCACTTAACTTCCACTACTTTCTCATCCTCGTAAGGGCCTTTTCTGAATGGCCGGAGATAGCTGTACTAGGCGCAGTTTCTACTACTATCACTCTTTCGCGTTCAGGTCACACATTTACTCAGTTCAACTTACCAGAAGTGCTTTTGACTGACAAAGGTATACAGTTCGCTTGAGCACAGTTTTCACAAGCTATAGACCATGTTCGCAGTCCTCCATATCATCCTCAATCTAACGGACAAGTAGAACGTTTCGCTGATCCATTCAAAAGGGCTCTTCGTAAACTGGAGATGGAAGGAAGAACGTGTGGAAGTTTAGATACATTCTTGCGTACCTACCGTTCTACACCAGATGCAGCTATACCGAACGCAGTTTCATCAGCTAAGGCTTTCTCTGGGCAGCGAATGAGAACAGCACTCGACGCCATGCTCCCTGTCAAGCAGGTGGGACAACGCAACATCAAGATGAAGAGGAAATTTAACCAGCATCATGGGGCCAAGACTCGAGAATTCCATCCAAGTGACCCAGTATTTGTTCTAAAATTTCATGGTCATGGATGTGGCTGGGTACCGGGAACTGTGGCTGAGCGCCAAGGTCATTTGTTATATGAACTCACTGTCCACAGCAAAAAAAGTGATTCATCGCGTACACTACCGATGACAGAACCCTAATATCTGCGATAGATCGGAAGACACTAATGAATTACCTCTCGGTATCATGCTAGATACGTTTGAACTGCCATAAGCACGACTGGGCGTGACACGGAAGAAAACACGATATGCGGAAATCGCATCATCGAAACACGCCATTCACGACGAACTCTGGCTTCTAACAGACCGGACGAACAGTGCTCATCTTAACGGAGGAGAGTGTTGGGTAGGAATCGGACATATCGTCCTGTGCGTACACGCCCACGCAATCACTTGACTTAACTCATGCCAGTTGAGTCATAGCAAACTAACCAATGACGTGTACAAGTGCTCACCGATTCATCAGTCATTTATTGATCGTTTGCTTTTGGTTATTCACCGCTTATATGCCTGTACCATCGAATTAGTCAATACACTGTACTTGGTTATTTACCAACTCGTATTCTCCTTACCCGAGCGACGTGATTTTACCAACAGCCATGTGGAAACAACGTTGAACAAACGCTTTGACTGGTCGATGCATTTTTAGAATGTGCACTTGCGTAATTAGTACATGGTTACGCACCGAGAAGCGTCAGAATTACGCGGCCAGTCTCTTTCTGAGGAATACAAATACCGCCTGCAACATTGTGACACATTCCATTTAAATTTGAAACATACTTTTCCCGTCAAAAACTTGAATAAAGAAGACAGTGGGCTGATGTTGCATGATTTATGTCCGGACAAATTTCGTTGCATCTTCACGAGTGCATACTACAGACCATTTATAGATCAGTATGAGAAAGCGAATAAGATACTACGGAAAGTCAACTGTCAGAGAGCACAATCATTGTCACTACCAAGGTAGCGACAACTCTACAAACAGTTGTTTCTGAACACACAACACGGGTTTGAACTTTCGGATTGCAATCGCTTCAGCATAGCGCAGTGTTCGCATGTGTGACGTTGAGTAGATAACGCGAAATGCTGTTGTGGGATCACATTGGTGTTGTGTTATTAGAATATGATGCGCAACAGACGATGCAGGCTCCTTGGTTCTATGACCGACTGTGACGTCATGTGTTTGTGTGATCTGTTCCCTGACCCACTTCGGGATATGTTCCATGACCCGGGTTCGCAACTGCTTATGTAGGATGCTCCGCATTTACATCGATATTCATAGGTAAGGTTGGGTTTGACTGACTAGGGTACCGGTTGTTTCACACAGGGTATCGGAATCCGGAATATTCTGGTCAGAATTACGGGGACAACCGCACTGTATATTCTCGCGATAGAACTAACCAGACGACAGTGAATAAGTTGGCACACATCATTACCCTTAAAGGGAAGACGAAGAAATACCGGCTTTTTGGACACTGTGTCGGGTCGAATTCCTATGTCAGTGGGATGTTCAAATCTTGCAATAAACGGTTTAGAGTAACCGTTTAGCTGTAGAGTGGTCTCTTGAACAGTATCTTCAGTGCAAATACATCTGACCTGATCAAACAAAGTGCGCACCAAACTTTGTTTGTACGATCGAGGAACAAAGCTTTCAAGATTCAGGTACTGACCTGTCCAAGTTGAATCGAGCCGTCTGCATTCCTCCTGATGCTTATATCCAAAAATGGTAGGCTGTTTTGATTCTCGCCTTCCATAGTGAAATGTATGGTTGGGTACAAAGAATTCATCCAATAAATTAAGCTCTGTGCTTGCGGTTGATTGTGTACGATGAGAAAAATATCATCGACGTATCGCCTGTATTGCTGCACTAAAGATAACTGTCACTCGTTGCTCAAGTTTTGCTACAAAAATGTCTGCCAGAATAAGGCCGAACGGGCTACCCATAGCTACCCGATCAATCTGTCTGTAGGCCGAGTCTTCGAAAACGAAGCTGACGTTTTTGGTACAGGGCGTCAATAGTTGTCCCAGTTCGCTTTCAGGTATTCCATCTACTAGATGGTGCACCCTCATATAAGAAAGCAGGAATTCGATACACTATTGTAGGAGAACGTTCGTAACAGTGAGTCGACATCAAATGAGCATAAATATTTATTCCGAATATTCATTGTCTCAAGTAAACAAGCAAGTTTGAAGCTATTTTTCAGACAGAACTGAGCAATTAGGTCTCGAATGAGTTTCAGAAGTTTCGCGAGCCATTTAGCTACTTTGAATTGTGGCTAGTTAGACATAGGCAAAATTGGCCTGAGTGGAAACCCAGGTTTGTGAAGTTTCGCGAGTCCATACAGCTGTGGAACGTGGGTTCCAATTGACTTTAGAGATTTAAAGGTTGCTTCACTGATGAAGTTATCTTCAAGTTATACTTGCAGTTTTCTATTGATACTCTGCTCGACGTCTGCCGGGTTGTTTGGTCTTCTTTCCTTTTTGAATCTCACGGACTCAATCAGAATAGGTTGCATCTTATTCTATTTAAGTGTTTCTAACCATCTACACTGTTCTGTGGACTTTACTTGGTCTTGGGTACATGGGAAAATAAATCTTCATCATCTTGCTTCACCATCTACCGTTCATCTGGCAGACGTCTGTCAGGTGAAATTCCAACGCCTAGTAAGCAATCTGGTTCCAAATCAAGAAGTGTATTTTTGGGTGTCCTGCCGTTTGTTCGATTTATCCTCGGTTTGTCAACTCGCCAAGGCTGTTCTACAACAACAAAAAATATATGGAGTCCACAGAATGTGGATACAATTAAAAAAGCCGCCTAAGTTCCCGTTTATGGATCAACGCTAGTGAATGTGGTCATATATATTGTTATGAATTACCAAATCGGAAATGCCAACATTCCAACTTTCGACAGAATATCTCAACGTGGCAGTGAGGTACGTACAAAAGCCCATGGGCAGCGGATCGTGGACAACACGTGTGATCGGACGGGCCATCGCTCAGCGAGATCGGAACAACGGACGAGAAATGGCCGGCGAAAGAACCCCGAGAGAATGCGTCGGCCACACACAACCGGGGCAGAAGTGCACACGACGTCTGAGCGGAAACCGGGTATGTGTTGCGGTTCTGGATTCTGGTTTATGAACATCAGCGCGCGCGGGACATGGCACCCGGCGAGTTGGACAATGAAGATTATGTTTCGCTGCAGTATGTGCCACCAGTATTATGACGATTATTAACTGGAGGAAAACAAGCGTAAGTTGTCCAAGCGCCATAATGACCTGGGAGACGGACGAACTAGGTCTGTCTGTGGATATTACAGGCGCGGAAAAGGGAGTGGTTACTCCATGAGTAACCTGCGGATAATTTCACCCTCGAAGTATTCGGCACAATATGTGCCTTCATCCTATGCCTCACATGGATATAACTGCACTCGTCGATAAGATCACACGGATAACCGGGTTGTTCTAGCTAACTTGCTCAGAATAGTTGATTTTTTCACATTACTTCCCACGAATTTTATGGACCAAAACATTCAACAATATTCCGCGGAATTTCTTATACCCATTTTAATCAACGATGACATAAATGGCCGTAGCGAAATTGCGTGGATAGCTTATGCATGTTGAACGCTTGAAGGAGTTCACTACGATGTAGCCTGTCAGTTTTGTATTGCAGAAATAACAAGGTTTGTTTTATTCGATTGTTCACTTTCAGTATTCCTCAAATTAACAGATAAACTGAATTTTAGCATACTTTTCCAGCAAGAAGTTTCCAGAGACTTTTGATCATGTTGCGTGTTCTAAAGCGTTAATTCTACGGAGAATTTAGCATGTCCTTGGTGTGTAGATGTGATACTCGGAATTAGGGACTTCGAATAGCCTTAGGAATCGTACGTGAATTGAAACCTCCCACGCAAGTAATAAGAAGACCTGGTACTGGTAGCAGTAAGCAATTGTTATTCATGAATTGAGACGCCGAATTTATGGATGCACAACAGTATTAAAGAAATCACAACCTGTCATTGGCTGATCTCATTAGCACATGCAACATCATAAACTGTATGTTAATTGGTGGAATACGGAATTGGCGAATAACGGAAGGCACAACACTGAGACCGTTCGTCCAATCCTTATGTTGTATCTTTAACGCGATATTTGGATTGGCCGTTTGCCAGATGTTCTGTTGCGTCGGGGTTTGGATAATCGGTGAATCAAGGTTTCCACAACAAGGCAGGCATTTCAATGTATTTTTTTGTTGGAAATGACAACTCCACTCACTATTGGTAGAGAAACACTCTACAACCTTGCAATGGAGGCTGTGGCACTTTAGTTCTAATCAGATAGCCAGTTCTCCTAAACCAGCTGCTGAAGAAGCATCCCAAGCTACGGCCAACTTGCTTGTGGAAACCTCCTCGTCCAGTAGGAGATCACATCAATAGTAAATCTGAACAACCGGTTAGGTTAGCCTGAAATTCTTCATTCCTAACTATAGCTGAATAGTTCAAAAAGTTGAACGTTCAGTCCACTCTAAATAGAGCCAGATTCGCCGACGTTAACTTAACCCACGTCCTCAGTCTTTCTGCAACCGAACGAAGGAAGCTCATACAACGTCTACTGCAAAATTCTTGTGGAACTCTTCTTTAGCAGTTGTAGTTCTACCGGATTCCGATCAGACGCACACCTCTTTCGGATAAGATGCCCCTTTCTAACATTTTCACATGGTGTGACATCCAGTAAGTAGTGACGTGCGGCAGTTTTAAATTTGTGCAGGAACATATCTATCTGTCGCTTATTCTCAGGTGCATTTATGAGCGTTTCAAAAGTTTCCTTTCTCCAGCTTTCTCAAGATGTTACAAAACAATATTTCGAGGGGAATAAACATGCAACTCTAACTATCGCGTGAAGGTTACCAGCTTGTCCACACGACTAAGTTGATCAATTAGTCGTGTGATTAATTGAAAATGCCTGTCAATTATGGGGGATACAAAAGTAAAACATGTATAAGCTGTCTCTGCAAATTAATCGTCGTCATTTTTTTTATAGAATGGTGATTAAAACATGTGCAGATAACTCATAACGGAATGTTTTCAGACAGTCTGATCAGTATCGATTTGGAGCAGGGTTACACGAAAAATAATTACTGTAGACCACACAGTAACGAAAGTAGCTGGAAAAAAATTGACTGTCCTATAATTTTAACGCAGGGTGTATACAAACTTGTTGCCTGTCAATAAGACTAAGCGAAACAAACGTAGACATACAGGCTAGCATGAGTTGTTTGCCAATAAAAGTTGCCAACGTTTTCAGTCAGTTCCCAATGGATCATAGTAATTTTGAAGGAGATTTAATTCTAACATACACAGTTCGGAGACCCTTAGTCGTACAGGTCCAGAACCCTACCTAGTATTAATGATAACGATCACAATAATTATAGTAGTAAATTTCAGTTTCAGAAAAGATAAAGTATGAACCTGTATGCTTCAGTTTAAAGTCTTCCACTCTGGAACGTACTGCCTAGCTTTGTGGTCACGATCAAATAGGTTGAGACATTCAAAATTTTAACAGATGAAGGCGCATATGAGAGTTAGCCAAGGCCACACATTATTTGACCACCCCTACGACACATTATAGATAAGCAAACGTTAGGTCGGGTAGACTTGAACTGTGCGATGTAAATCTGTAATTCAGATTAGGATGCAATCATTCCGGATGTGTTTATTTATCCAGATATATTGACAGGGTAACAGTCAGTCAATCAGATTATTCCGAACATGTCTCGAAGTTTCCAGACCCTTTCAATATTCTTCACGATCATTTGCAACCCATGGATATAAGAACCCTGAGCAGTAGTCGTATGAGCTTTTAGCATGCACGATTAAAAACAGTTCATCAGGGTAATTGTACACCTCTTGATTCAGAAAGGAAACAAAGCGGAATACTGAAGGGTTACTCGGATCAAACTGGTTTTGCATATAACAAATTAGTGACTAACAAAAATGTACAACTTAAAACCAAGTGGACTCTGTGACCAGATATCAACCGTTAACAAATGGCGTCTAGCGAAACAGAAACGCAAACAATTATATCCAACAGTCCCAAAACAAACAGATCCGACGTTATGTCAATAAGGAAGACTTCGTGGGGGGAGGTGCCGTTAATGTCGGATACGTTCAAGTGTTCGAGGACACAATAGTGATCTCGTGGATAGCGTATTGATTTCCAATCTGGCGGCCAAGGGTTCGTATCTCAGGACCGTCGATTTGTCACCACATTATTCGTAAAATTTGCAACATTTAAAACTTCATTCTTATTAGTTCTGCTTAGAGTGACTTGCTTTAAGTGCCCGATCTGTTGACCATCCTCGACTATGAACTCTGGGAGCCAGACATTTAGAGATTGAGAGATTTACTCAGAATAGTTGAATCGTCACTAGGCTTTTGGTGCTACAACAGACATCGGCTCATTTTTTCCTGATAGCATAGTTGCACGTGGTTTAGTTGGCTGTTTACGCATCTGCTCCAGTGAGACCAAATACATGAAGCTGTACATTCGCGGTTTTCTCCAAGTCACATTTTCTCCCGCAAACAGTTGAATACGTTTGTTTCACAGATGAATCGTCCAACGAGTTTCCTACTCTGATCAACGCAGAAACAGGAACGCTTAAATTTGTCAACTTTCAGGAGATAGTCAATCGTGAACAATTTGAACTTCGGTTAGATTCAAGCCAGCATGTTCCCCTATGGTAAGCGTTCTCCCAGATGAACTAGGAAGCTCGTTGTGAGCTCAGAAACAAGGCAAGATGGCTGCACTGACAATAGGATAAAGTTGAGACGTTCCTATCAATGTGTGTGATAGATTTATGTACACGAATCAATGCTAACATCCTACTTGGATACTGCAAACTTTTCGTATAAAATCAGCAACTCTGAGCAATCGGAATTGCGCCCCGATCAAGGTGTACCAATAACCATAGACGGGCATAAAACTCGTGAGCCGTCTCAAGATTTCTGACAATATGGGACAGCTTAGCTCCCAAACGAAGTTGGCCTAGTCACATCACTTGATTACCTCCAGAAACAACAGTATTAAGTAAAAATCGATTATATTTTTCACGCCGCCCACCTGAAGGGTTGAAACCGAATACGAAATGAAGCCCGATTAACAAGTCAGTTCCATTAGCACAAAGTGCTCAGAGTTCTGAGTGGGGAAACCACGATAGAAAACAAGGCACATCATCTCGTCTGATTATCGACGGATGTAGTATATTCAAGATTACAAGAAGTTCGAACAGAGCAGCAAGATGTATGAAGCCTGTGGGAACGTTAGAATGGAATTCGATCAATGGGAATTGTCCAGTCTTTGTGTTTGACGTTACTGATGGCTGGCTGGCAAGGTTTTGTTTGCACTAAGGACACGTGTCATCCTGTCACTTTGTGCATAGGATTTGAATAGCCACTGACGACGGCATCCGTATAGACGTGCGCACCCATCAAGAACCGAGGGATAGCCGTGTACAACTGAAGCTGTCAAAGAGAGATAATCATCTTTTTGTGAATTCATCGGACGGAACGTGGGGAAACCTAGATTGTCTGTGAAACAATGAGCACATCGTTTAAACTTTCTAACAGTTGAGAAATGAGTAGATGTAAACCGGATTACGAGTGTTTATGACAAACATTCACTTGACAAACCGTGAGATGTTAGTTGACCAACTCTAACGAGATTTACTATCCGTGGATGGGTGGACTACACACGTTCAGACTGAGTTTAAAACAACATATAACATTCGAATTGTTCAGTAGTCAAACATAAGAATCGTGCAGTTATGCGTCCTTCCTAAAACGTGACCACTACACTCAGATTATACTAAAAGACACGTTTTCCTCGATCACCCAAAATGCACTAGTCAATCAAACTTCGGACCTGAGGCCATCTATCGCACGCTTCATGAGAAAGTTTATGTAACCGCAGCGAAAGGCCACATCGATTGTTTTGTATAAAAAAACAACTGTAATGAATTTTGGTTGAAGGTTACGGTAGGGTCGTAAAATCTCTCATGTAACCCCCGGTACTTGTTAGTTAGGGGCTGATGGTTTGCCTCGACAGAAATCGCTAAATTGTCCACTTCACCAGTTGGGTATACTGCAACGATGATGGGTAGTCATATAGGCCAGTTTCTCCTTCCGCCAAATGGCTAGTATCTCTAAGACAGGAATAAACAAAATCTTTGTTTTACTCAATCTAACATGAACCACTGTCTTTTCTGATCAAAAGCGGTAGTTCTAGCGAGCAGTTTGATTAATTTAACTGACAGGATATCATCTGTAGGTTACCTCCTGCACCACGTTGGTCGTAACAACTCTGGTCACATGGTATTCTTGCTTTTGTGCCACTGAATACCTGGTGGTAAAACAGAGGTGAACATTGGTTGGAAGGTAGTCGAGGAGAAAGAACCCAAAAGATCTAGAACACAAACTCTTTGAGAGAACTGAATCTTATACAGACAACAACCTTGACCTGTAAGAAAGGAAAACAGCAGAAATCTGGAGTGTAGTAGAGGGCTATCGGGTTGTCTATTTAGTGAACGGTCAACTGAAAAGGACATTGCAGTTGAAAACAGTGTGTCTGTATGGGGAAGTTGATTAACCAGTGGTCAACCGCGATAATTAGCATCCAAAACAGTAGACAGGCAGGTCACATCACACCTGTTTGTTAAGCAGTGCGTACGGGAGCACAACTTGTAGCCAACAATCAACCGGCCAGATATCAATACACACACATCTGCTGTCAAGCGGCTGGCACTTGGCTAATTGAACACCCAGGTCAAATAGAACCAGTCAGGCAACCAACAGTATATACCCAGTCTTACGATTGTCATTAGAGCTTCCATAAACGACAATCATCAATCCTCAGGGGACTGGATGAACTGGTCCGTCGAGACAAAACGACCGATTTGTGAGCACAGTCATCACACATAGACAGAACAGTCCAGTCTTATGGAATCAAGTATTCAGTGTTGAACGGTACGGAGTGAGAGAATGATGCCGATGGGCTCAGGCTGTGAAAGCTGGACGATTATTTTCTGGTTTTGATTGTTGTACAACACACGATAGGACACCAGTAATTCAGAAGTGCGCCAAGGAAGTGATGGGACGTGAAGAAAATGAAACGAAAGACTTAGGGGATTAGTAATGCGTGAGAAGAGCATCGTAACCAATCACATGAATGCTCCGACTACAGATAACGACATCTCAAACTGACACATAATTCAGATACAGGATATATTGACGACAAACCATGTGAACTGTTACTAAAAGCGATTGACCAATTTGTTCGTTAGATTATCATTATTAAGCAAGGCGAACATTCATGAGGGTGCGACTTCAATTAACAGTGGACATACATGAGAGTACAGTGCGTGCAGTCTCAGGCTGATGGGAAACGGTGGGAAGAAAGCGTAGTATTTTATGCAAACGTGTGCGTATTGGATCGTTCTTTTTGATTACGCGTTCAATCGCTTGACCCCAAAACCGGGAAAGGCACGGCAATATCGTCTATTGAAAGGAAGAGTAGGTATTGAGCCACAGAGGCTCTAAGTTTATATGACGAAATGACTATTATAAATGACCGACAAGACGTAGAGCAAATCCAACGAGATGATCGTATATGGCACTCAAAGCCTCGGAACGAGAAAAACGGTTCAGATAACGTACAGATGTTCCGTCGCACGGCTGCAGTCTGATTAACTGAGTGAGATAATACAAATCGATCCACTCAAAGCCGAATCGATCAATCGATATGATATGATTCGTCCTGTCAGCTTCGTTAGCAGATACGCATCCTACGGTTGGCGGCGTCCGATTCGGATTAGCCTGTCACAGTGACCGAAGCCAAAGGACGCATGCGCTTAGCCATCACTGCAATTGGTTCGCGCTGCACCGATTGCAGTTCCACCAACACACCACATATCCAGCGTAAACCCGAAGGAATAAGACCGGGAGGTGTGCCAGTGGGGCCTTTCTGTACAGCCGGCCAATGCTGGTCAGCCACTTGATTGGCTAATAAGGAAAGGAAACTCTTATCTCTCGGAAACTAAACAGAGAGGCTGCAATGACGAGATCTACACTGAGAAGAAAGATTTTTGAAGTGTAATACAAGAAGCGTTGCAGTATAGGAGTGCAGGTTAGTGCATCCCAGAGAAGATAAGGATGAAAAGCAAAGTTCTCATTGGACTATGAAAAGCCAGGCAGACCATTCATCATACATTACATCAACAAAGCCGGAGAAAAGAATGGGTAGAAGACCACAGACACTCAGGTTTCTGAAAAGAAGAGCGGATTAATTGTCAATGACCACGATGTTGGCCGATGCAGTCATTAACAGAAGTAGAATAGGTATACCGATATGACCTACCTGAGCCTAGCGTACTCGCCGCCTCTTCGCCGACGGGGTACTATGAGTACGTTGGTGACCTACCAGCCCCAAACGGCCAGCGCATTCGCGGCCGCACACATCACAACGCCATATAGTCACGTCACCGCGACCTATGGCACCGATGGTTCCTTTGCGTACCGCACGCTTCCGCTCGCGACCACGCAATAGTTGCTCGTTGAACGCTCGGACGCCCGCCCGAACCGTATTCCTCCAGGCCGTCCGGTTCAACGCCAAATCTTCCCAACATCTAAAATCAATGTTACAACGTGAAAGACTTACCTGCACAACATCCTGGTACCTCCGCTTCTGGCCACCGGGATTTCGCTTACCTGACTTCACTTGTCCGTACAGTAACTGCTTCGGGATACGGTCATCGCCCATCCGACGGACGTGACCGAGCCAACGGAGCTGGTTCAGCATCAACATGGCTTCCATCCCGTCCATGTCCGCTCGCCGCATTACCTCAGTGTTCGGAATCATGTCCGACCACCGAATACCCAAGATGCGCCTCAGACACTGAACATGGAAACGGCTCAAATAGCTCACGTTCCGCTGATACAGTGTCCACGTCTCACTGCCGTACAGCAGGATAGACAGCACCATTGAGCGGTAGACACACAACTTCGTGGCCATCTTCAGGCTGTGATTCTTCCAGACACGCCTTTCAAGACGTCCGAAAGCAGCGCTAGCCTTTGCCACACGCGCTCTCAACTCGCGGTCCACGGACAGATCTGTCGACAAGTTGCTACCCAAGTAGCAAAAATCCCCGCAGCCATTCACAGTGTCTCCAGCGATGCGAATTTCGGGTGGAGGTACACAAGCAGCACCTCCACCAGGAGAAGGCTGAAAAAACGAATACGTCTTACCTGTGTTGATGTCCAACCCGAACTTCGATGCTGCCGAAGCGAATGCTGTAGCTAGACGTTGCAGCTCTTCTTCGCTGTGCGCTAGCAAGGCGCTGTCATCGGCGAACAGAAGCATCCGCATCCTTGAGGTCTGCAGCCGGGTTGAGGCGCCAAATCGTCGGATATTCAACAGACGCCCGTCCGTCCGGTACTCCACCTCGACACCATCCTCTCCAGAGTTCTGAAAAGCAACTGTTACCATCGCAGTCAAATATAAACTAAATAGGGCTGGGGCTAGAACACAACCCTGCTTCACGCCAGTGACGATGTCGAAATCATCAGAGGTCGATCCACACGATTGCACCTTCGCCTTCATGCCCGCATGCAACAATCTAACCATATTGACGAACTTACCTGGACATCCAAACTTACCAAGCACCGTCCACAGCGCCTCGCGGTTCACGGAATCGAACGCTTTGGTGAAGTCCACGAACAGGGCATACAAGGGCTGATTCCGTTCTCGGCACTTCTCCTGAAGCTGTCGAGCAGCAAACACCAGGTCGATTGTACTCCGACTCGACCGAAATCCACACTGCTCCTCGGGAACATTCATCTCCAGAACGGACGCATTCAGTCGGTTCAGGAGGATTCTGGCAAGCACCTTGCCTGCACAGCTCAAGAGGCTGATACCTCGGTAGCTGTCGGTGCATTGCTTGCTACCCTTCCCTTTGAACAAGGGTACGATAATGGCGTCCTTAAAGTCTTGCGGCATCACCTCGTGCTCCCAGATGGAGTGAACCAGCTGGAGCAGAGCGCGTTCCAACGCCGGACCGCCATTCTTCGGGATCTCACCTGGCAGCCCATCCTCGCCTGCAGCCTTCCCGTTGCGCAGTTGACCAATCGCCCTCTGCAACTCCAGCAAGTCTGGGGCTAGAGCAAGCGAAGATTTGACGTCCTGTTGCGGCAGACTGTTAACAGTCGCCCAATCAATTGTAGTAGGGCGGTTTAGCAGGCTGCCGAAGTGTTTGCGCAATAGTCCTATGATGTCTTTCGGCTGGCTGCAAGAAAAGCCGGTGCCCACGTCTACGAGTGCTTTAGTAGACTGGACAGACGGGCTACGCATCCTAACAGTACGAATGATCAGCACTCACCTACTTGTATGGCAGTGTGCTGTTGCTTAGTTGTAGGCGCGTGCAAGCTGCGTTCATAGACTGCCGGCCATTACAAACCCATTTTCCTCATCGTCGCCGACTTGCGTCCTGGCCCCTATCTTTAAGGGAAACACTGCTTTCTGTACTTCATGACGGGCAATAAGCTCAATTAATACGGTTGGCTGTACGTTATTCACACCGGTGTTAAATGCCTGTTAACCGATCAACCTCGGGTTTCGTTCTTGCTAGAGTGCATCGGTAGTGCACCTCTTGCGTATTAGCAAGAGTTCGAATTCTTACGTCTGGCGTGTTTCCCGCTGCGACATCGACTCCATCGAATGACATACAAATGTCCGCATCGTAAATCATATGGGAAGCATTCATTGTCTGAGTAGATTGATAAGAGTTAACGTATAGATGGTCTAGTGGGCTAGGAAGTCTCAATCAGATAAACGTCCCAAACAGCACTACAGAATAGTAGGGTGTGTTCAAACGAGTTCTCAGGCGCGATTTAAGACTGAAAGGACTCATGTGTATGCCATTACGTGCGCATAGCGAGAAAACAGATTGTACGGTGGACAAAAGGAGCTGTAAAGTGATATAAGGGAGACATGTAATTTGTTAATCAATTACTACATCACCACGATAATAGTTTTTTCCAAGCTTCAGCTCAACCCTTATTCAGTGTAACACACTGTTGACGATGTGCACAGAAATTTGTTCGATCATGAATCAAAGTGGTCTAGTTCATGTCTTAAATTCGTAAGAATAGATCGATCGTTATAGGAATATGAACATGTTCGGATCAATGACAATCGTTCACCACCCTGGTACTTGCACAATCGACAGCCTTACACATCTGTAAATCAAAAAGAAGTGTACGTACGGCAATAAAGGTTTAGTACAGTTGTTGGGGGGGGTGGAGTGATACTTAGAGTTGAAAGGTTGTAACTGCTTCGTGACGAAAAGATTCGGTTTAATAAGAAGGACCAATAAGAACATATATTGGGACAAAAAGTGGACCGGGTGGTTTTCACTTCTCAGTCAGTAGAGACCATGCATGCACAACAGTTGTAGACACAACAAATGGTCGATGCAAACTAGTATCGTCTAGCCGGTTCGGAGTTGCCTGGAAAAAGCACACTTCTGATACTTGATAAGTTGCACGTTTACTTGTGTGTGTTGACCTCTCAGTATCAATCACCTAGGTGCCCTACATAGAAAGCCGTTTATTTGTCAATTAATAGTTTTCCACACGAACCTATCATATCGGTCACCGCTCCTCCTGACAGGATACCATACCTCGAGTACCGTAGACAGTGGGACAAAAACAGTTATACAATCAATGCGAACGCGCCTTAAGAGTGGCAGTTTTCGTTATAACACGATCTAAACTTTATACACAACTGTACAAATCAGTCGTAGTCTGTCTGGAAACAGTCAGCCAAGCAGGTCTGTTAATATTGATAGTACATATGCCTCCAAACACACTGAGTACTTGGTCCCAACAAACCAATTCCTTCCTTCCAGTTGATAGCTCATACATAGAATAACTCATTAATTTTGAGCCACCAAGCATGTACTGCTTCAGTTCACACCTCGTAGCAAAATTGGGGCTCATGGCCCATCTTCTACATCTTGACCGATTACCAAAATGTGGTATTTAGCGGTCAACGTGCCCGAAACGAACGTAGTAGTGATTGGGTGAATGAGCGGTATTCATCGACCGACCTGTACCGACGGGTAAACACCAAAAGTACAGCAGCTTGCGAGCCTTGTTCTGTTCATGTTAAGCCCGCATAAATCAATCGGTGCTAACGCCTCTGGGCCCACTTTCCGCTCAGAAACGATCGGTCGTACAGTACATATTCCACCAACAGTAAAGGCAGAAAATTACAGGTGTGCAACAGTGTGATGTAATTTCCATTCGGTACACTTGTCATGATTAACGGCGTGATGCCGACAAAGTCAACTTGCACTTGAACCCACTCACAGCTGAAGTGAGTAACTTTCATCTTGTACAGACCTTCACTTGTGTACTCAGACTGAGTTGGGGTCACATGGCCTCGAAAAAAGTCTAACCACAGTTTCTCCCTTGGGGAATTCATCGGAGCTGACAGAATGCCAAACTAACGGTGGGTGATTGTGAGGAAACCGTGATGAATAAGCAGGAGGTTGCACATGAATCACCACCATATAGTGCGTGATAAAAAGAAGTTCTTAAGCGAGGGAGAGGAAAACAATGCGAAAAAATCCGACTGGTCTTCTGTAATATGAACAAGAAACAACCAAAATAACACTACACCTCTTCCAGTTCGTGATGTCTTGATATCATACTCCTGTGACTCGATGTCAATACAAAATGACCCGATACGATCAGGCAACTTGACCACTGCTCACAAGCGAAAGTGGTTGAGTGTTCAGATTTGATAATTCGGTCATGCCTAGTNCCCCGACTGCTCATCAGTGACCAAGAAGATCTCTGTGATATTAGTCTGCATTTGCAAACTCGTTAGAATTAAGGGAAATGTACTGTGGCGGCCGTAGAGAGAGGGGAAACAGATAGATCACACTAAATTCCTGGAATTGTGTAGTGGTCTAAACCAACAGAACTAGCGGGGTCCGCTCAGCAGACACCAATGAACATGCATATCTGTGCAGACGTGTGGGGCCAAACGGTCTATCTCATTTCGGATTTCCATTCAGCTCAGATGATTTCAGTGCTGATATGTCATTAGGTAAGCATACTCTGAGAAGTCAGGAAAGACTGATGTTTTTCTCAGCGGATCGGAAACGAAATGACAATGTGTTAATCGTATATCGTACAAAAAGGCTTCTTTTAAGCGTACAACGGATGGTTCGATGGTAAACTAAACACAACCTTCGAGCGGTCAGAGATTTGTATTACTCAGTAGAACTGCCTTTCCGTTCACTAAAGATAAAAAATTGATCAGCAAGGGTTTTGGGCAATACAGTTTCCAGCTTTTCTGTCGTTCATAAACAGTCTGTGATGCACCAGAGAAGGAGTTTGGAGTGCAAACCTACTTTGAGTTCGTTCTGCGTGGTGGAAAGGGATTACTCAGCCAAATGTCGGGATGCACCTCAAGTGTGAGTAGGCAGAAAGTGACGTTAAATTTGCACTCAAAAAGAGGCAAGTATGGATGGTGCTAGTCAACTGCCGTTTGAGACAATGAAAACAAATTCCACCTTACGAATCCAGACTACTTGTAGCATATAAATGGGGGATGTAACGTACCCCTCGCTACCTCAACATCTGTACAAATCCAGAGTAGAAAAATTAAGAATTTGTGGGTGTTTTGTGGAAATGCATACATAACGCTTCTTCTCCAAAGCGACTGGCTATAGGTAGCATAACTCAAGCGCTTCAAGAATGTGGACAGTGGAGGTGAAACCGCTAGATTTTTGCACACCGTAGAAGCCGTCATCTGAAGCGTCATTGAAATCAATGTCTTCTATAGAGTTCGCACTTTGCAACGAATAAAGGTAACACGGGGGAGAAATCATTAAGAGGGAAGGGTTGTTGTAGAGGAAGGTTAATAGCCAAAGGGATACAACGTGAGATAATTCGGGATGTAATGCATTCTGTATCAAGACAACGACATATCCAGTTGCTCACTAAACAGCTGTCTTTCTGGCAAGACGGCGGACTAGGGTGACTTATGCAAGAGCCCAATTTAGCCCTAAATTTTTTCGGGAACAAATCTTCGTTAAAATACCCGATTTACAGTAAGCATCGATGAAGTAAAGTCAACGACAAATATCCGGATCAGCTCATCAAAAATGGGTCCGAGGGTTAATGGATGGTCAATAGAATAAGGGGAGCTCAATAAGATTCGGAATAAGAATACACCGTAATTTCTATTTGCATTGACTTTAGCCATTGGTCGACTGTTGGTAGTTGCATAAAGAGATTGTAAAAACACGCCCTTTTGACCTTAGTATCGAACCAGGCCTTTTTCTTGCAACAGAATCGTAACTTTTAAAACTGCATTAGCAGATTCAGGTTCACTAATTGAATAAAGTGTCCGCACTGACCTCACTAATGCAGTGAAATAGCAGGAAAGGAGCAAACAAGCCTGGCTTCAACCATTGCAGGTCCGGTCCAAAGTTTGTTGAACAATCAATGGTGAAAAGATTGACGACAAGAAAAAGACAAACACAAATATAACGCTTGACATTTTCGTGGCCTATTCTGTAACCGTAACGTGGCTGTCAAGCTTGCGCGTCCACAAGGCTATGATGACCAAGACTTCCATCCTACCACGTACAAGCATATCAGACGAGCCAAAAGGGAGCAGTTACATCCATGTGTCGCACCACTGAACACGTAGGATGCAGCGAAATGGGGCACTATCCTATGGAAATGCAGTAGAACCAGTTTCATAACTGCAACACAAATGACCACCCTTTGAATAAGGAAGGAGGTTAGAAAGTATCCTCAAACGAAGGAGCATTCTGATCGCCTAATGGTGGACAGCGATCTTCAGTGTATTATCCAATTCGATCGAAAGATTTTCCGCTTAACACGGAAGTCCGACGTAGCTCCGAATGCATCCACTCTACGCAACAGTGATCAGTCATACGCCGGTCTTTTTCACCGCACCTCTCATTGCCAAGAGAATCCGACTCTCGAGTCATTGACTGTGGGTATGTTTCACATGAGGACTCTATTTCCTGTTGCCTCATAGGTCAGACTTTCGAGTTAAAGACTACTAATAGGGTTTCTCATGTCAACCTTCTTCCGCCTCACAAACAACTGGGTAGTCTCGGAACGTTTTGTTTTCCTGTAAGCAGACCAGTTCACTCACTCCCATTTTCTTCCCATGTTTCAAATGTTCCTTTCTGCATGCCAAAACAACCGATGATCATTGAAGCTCCTACTGTGTATGCTGCAACAGGGAGTAGCGTAAACCTTATCGAAAACGATTTCCATAATGCCCTCTTTGATCATCTGAGATAAACTCCGCGCTCAGATATTGGTGTGATTACTGGTCGTGTTATTCCAGAGGGGAATCAACCACGTGGTAGTTTTGGTGTCTGGTCGCGACGTACTGACAGTTGCAATCGGTTATAACAATTATGCACCTTACGAATTCTGAACAAAAGACCAGAACGCGTCGCGTGGAAACCACTCTACACAAATCAACCATAACAATCTCGGCGTCAGTTATCGGTGGCGTAGCCACATTAAAGATCGTAGTGCATTTTAGAGTAATCACCGTAATTCAAACCATCAGTGCAAAAGGATTGTGGTGATATGTTGACATTTCGTTTACCGTTATCAGTCGCACACGTAAAACATACAGGTTCTATACGATAGATAGAGTATAGACAAACATACATTCACACCAAGTACTATGAAATCAACACCACAATAACCCTATGGGTTGCTTCAACCACGTCTGTGCATGTAGCGCCGGCTGGTGGGTTCTGATCGACATAGCTTCGCTAAAAGCTGGTCGTTTCGGGTCCCGATTGTGTAATAGTAGTTTGAATGAACTAAGTAGTTCAATTTAGTGATCTGTTATCATGAGGTGTCTAATTCAAACCATGCCGCTTTTCCTGCCTTTACTTTAACGTTCGTCCGAAGAGCATCTTCTTCTAAACGTAAACTGCCCAATCGGGAATTGAGTGATGAAGGTATACGAACAGCACTTACAGCTAATCTATCCGAGCTATAACAGTGAAGTGGTCCAAATCAGCTCTGGGTAAAAACCACAACAGCTTCGTGCAAAGACGTCTGTTCCAATGGAGCATGGCAGTTACGGGAAAATGTAGATTTTTGTGGATTTGACAAGACCTATAAACAAACATCGACACATCTCCCCTGTCTCCAAATACAAGAACCATTGTGAACTGAAGCGCATACCTACAGACAGTTTGCGTAAGGACCGTAAGGCTTACTTGACGGAGCAATTCGAAAAGATTGGAAAAGCACTTTTTTGTGACGAAATAACCAGGTGCAATTTTCCTTGGTTTGTGGCTGCACCAGCAGTCAAACAAGACGCTAGTGAGACTACGCAGAAAAAAGACAGCCAACGCATCTAAAGCTTGTCATAACGACTCAACAGATGGACTGATCCCTTGAGAAACATTTCAACTGGCCCGAATTAGCTAATTCAATTGGGATTGATGAAATGTGCGGGTTAGTTATGACTTTTCCGACTGTTCTACATCAGAAACCAACGCAGCCCTGGAGTTTGAACTGTTGAAGTATAATAAAGCTCCAAGTGTGGAACTATTTTCTTCGCTGTTTTTCAGACACGGTGGTGAGGATTTGTCGCCTAAAATGACCATATTCCATCGTCTCATACAGAAGACTGAAGAAGTACCCCTCATGATCGAGGCTTAGTAACAGTCATTCCCATTTTCAATAAAAGGTGCCAGCAAATCATGTGACAATCACAAACACACTAGATTTGTTTCCATCGCATTCGAGATGCGCACATTGCGGTAGCTTCCGGAACGTAGAGAGAAGCAAATAAGAGAAGAGTAGGCAGGTTTCCTATCTGATCGTAGGTGTAATGATCATACATCCACCTTACAACAGGCCCTGAAGCTAATGTTGGTGATACTTTTCGATTTAAAGGTTACTTTTGATTCGGTTGTCTGACAAACTATCTGCAATACACAGTTCAAGTGTACTATGTCAAGTTACTGAAGTTGTATTTCGACTGTGATCACAGAGTTCGTAGTTATGGGCAACTATCTCAAGCGTTCCCCATGTCAGCTAACGCTAGACAAGGGGGGGTCCGATCTTTCTCTTCCCCTTCAATTTTGTGATGGACAGTATTCTGGAAGGAGTGTTGGGAGGTTCCGATAATCTAAGACTGAACCTTCTGTCATGTGGTAAGTTGAATGATAGGGATGGTCTGCATGGTAAACATTTTTCATCTCCAAAGTGTGTTGCTGTTGCAGGATTGGGTTGGCGTTAGAGTAAACCTGACCAGAATTCTGATTTCTTAGCGGGCTATTGGGATTAGGATAAGTGAGGGATTCAGGTGAATCTTCACGCATTCACGGGGCTGCAAGATTCACTTGTTCCTATGAATACAGAGAGGTATTTCATGTGATTTCGCAAAGCGTCTGATGTCTAAATATGTTGTCCACGCGGAGGTCGGTTTGCCAGCATTTTCACTGATTCTTATGATTCGGAGTTCGGGACCAATCGGAATTGGCCTCAATTCGCGTTACTAGTATCAATTATTCGCGTTTGGCCATAACAAGTGACAGTTGACCCTGTTTCACTTTTGCAGCCGGGCTGTTCGAGACTATCGATCGTTACACCTGTCATCAGCCTGCTACCGAGGTGCCCACGGAGATATCAAAAACACGTAGTACATTCACCAACCTACATCTCTTGTGGTACAGCAAAGAGGCCCATTCGTCTAATGAAGGCAAAGTCTACAATGCGTCTTTTCAGTTTTAATTTACGGATCCGAGACCTGATCCATTCGTTCGGAGGATGCATACAGGCTCTCGATAATCCACCGCCGTTGTCTCTATCAGTTAGCTCCTATTAAAGGAGTAGATTGTGACCAATGTGACAGTCCGTTAGCGCGTGCTTGGAAATGTTCAACTTCGCGACCGATGACCGAGAGATTGAAAACCCACAGCCTTGGCTAGTTAGGTCAAGTACTCCGTATGTCAACATAGCACTTACCGCTCCGCACATTCTTCGATTTGGCTGCTGCTGATGGTTGGTAGAAAACTCAAGGCGGTCAGACGATGACGTAGTCACGAGTTACGGAAGCCCCGTTCGTCCCACCGATCGAGGCTGGTAAGTGTCGTTTGGTAGGTCGAGAAGTCAGAGATCGTCCACCCTGTTGATTGGAAAAGCTCACTGAAATGGCAGTGTGCCTCAATCATTGGCGGTCCCGTATTCACAACAGTGTCGACTCACTTTTTTCACCAAGTCTCACCACTTGTTTTTTCGTCTCCGTACGTTTGAACTTACCGGACTATGTTACTTCATAGATTATTGGCAAGACCAACGGCAGCCCGAACCACAGTACCCGCAGATACAATTCGGAGATGAAAATGATGACCTGGTATTTCACGAACCGACAGTAGCAATGACAACAACAATAATAATTTCGTATTGACTCGTCAGTACCAAATTTAAAATAACATGAAACGGTTTTTTTATATCGAGCAGTACTGACGAGTCAACACGAAATGCTTGCATCTACTGGTTTTCGTGTTCTAACGGCTTTGTTCAAACTTCGGAAGGAAATGAACTGTTTCAAACAATAATGATGTCAACCTGCCGGAGCGTCCTTCAGATTGAGGAGGAGGAGGGGGGGGGTAACTGCTAGAAAGTATCAGTAATTAAAGTAGTAACTGTTGCAGTTAGTGGTTGAAACAACGATGAACAATAACAGTATAGGCTAAACACCATCTATAACTGACTGTAACCTCCTACATTCAGACAACACTCTGTCGGCTCCTTTTGAAGTGAAGCATTAAAGTCGAATTTCACTCCTATCAGAGCATGTCGGTAGCGCACAACCTTGCAACAACCGAGATTTAAAATTCAGTTCTTCTTTGAACGAATAAAAGTTGAAAAGTCTATCAGTATGAAAAGACTGTAGTCAATTTAGATCAACCAAATTTGATTACTTTTATTGGTAGTGATAATATGGATTTGTACGTGGTATTGACTTCGAAAGTAACTAAGCCGTGACGAAATAACAAATACCAACCGATAACAAAGTTAAGAGTAACCTGAAAGTGCTGCGCCGGACGATTGCATCACATCTATATGATTTTTATATAGCCCGGCAGTAGCACGCCTAGCAAGATGGACACTAGGCCCGCCATCAAGCGCATACTAGTTTCGACCCGAAACACAAAGAGAATCGATTTTGTATACATTTTTCCTTCGATCTTTACCTCACGAATATGCCGTCCGTGTTCAATTGCTCACATTGGATAAACAGTGATGAAGTGAACGGGGTGACACTCAGTGGCAAGGGGCAGACGAATTCCTTTGTTTAGTAGGTAAGGATGAATGGGCAATGTATTATCGGTGTTTACTAATCATCTACCATGCTGAGTACTCTTTGCTGATTTAACGATCGACTGGCACACAATGAGAAGTGAGCAACCGATGGATTCGGTAAGGGGAATAAAAACGGCTAGCGGCAAGTTAATCGCCAGGACAGAGGGTACTTTGGCTCGCGTAATCTGTGGGTGCAAACGTTACGGAAGATGATGGCTAATTTGATCCAGTGGCATACATGTGGCCATTGTTTGACAGAATTACCTGCTATATCAAGCAGTGAGAGGTGGTGGGAAGCTGTCTGGTAGATGTCATCTCCATCTAACCTGCAAATGGGTCTCGTGTTTGCTTCATGTAAGCATCTTAATGTCGATCGGCTGAGTTCATGAACAGAACTTTTTAAGAAGTACGTCCTATTTATCTCACCCTTCTTATCTTAATTTCATGGCTATGTGATAACCAGGCATCGGCACGAATCACTGACGTGTTGCTAATAATGACAAGGGTAAACCAGACCGCGGGTGAAATTACCAACAGCCGAGTTTACAGGTCGGAGAGTGGGATACAGGGAAGAGATTTGTTACGAAAGGATAACTAGCTAACAACAGGCATGAGCATTAGAAATTCATAGGTGTAAACCAACGGATCTGCATGTTCAACCCAAAGACCATGAAGAAATAAATTAACGAACACACATCTAGACTGCTACTTTTAAAAATATGGTACAAATGAGTGAACTAAGCCAGATCCATCATAGAGTCTAACGAGTCAGAATCATTCTTGTTGGAAGGCAGTAGGAAACGCCAAAGGACAGGGTCTAAATGTTCGGGCAGATCGTCACACGCTGGTCCCGGTTCGGCCCAAACAAAGTCCTCTCTAAATGACGGAGGTTGCAAGCCGGTGAGTCCTTGTGTGGTTGGTAGAGAACGGCCTTGACCAGATTCACTGCCCATGGTCTCATCCAACACGGTTTGTAGCAACGGGGTTAACGTCGGTCCGAGATCGGCAAGGCCACTTCGGACTGCCTCAATGCAACTGGTGGACATGGCAGAGATAGAGCTGCTGTTCGTAGACATTGAGGACTGACTAGGCAGAACAAGGTCGTTTCCTGCGTTCCGCAACAGCTCATCTGCTTTGAGCATGTATTGATCTGCTTTCTCAACAGTCTGTGAGGCAATTGTAACCTGAAGGACGAGAAAAAGCACAAGCTCGAAAAATTTCCTAGAAATGAGAAACACTTCAACAGATATTAAAAACAAAGCCTAACTATTGGAAAGTATGAAAAAAGTAAAGTAAGATAAACCAGTACAAAATTCCTCACTTAAGCGTATATGGTTAATATTGTCGGGAGTCTCGACATTATCTTTCTTCGCCTCGATATCAATTTTAGATGTATCAAGGGGAGTATCAAGTATTGTTCTATATCTACGTCTTGCTCACGGGTTAAACAGGTCCCTCGACATCATATGAATCAGATAACTGAGTCGTTGGCTATGGGTGAAGTTTTACAGTTCGGCCCTCATTCGCGACATGAGCGAACGACATTCCTTCCTTCCTAATTTTCCGACCTATTTTACTTCCCAACATTTCGCCTTCCATGTAAATTCAAGCGGTGACTGCTTTCTAAAACCAAAACAACCGGTAAACATTAGCGCCCCCAATGTATGCACTCTCCGACAAGTAGGTCACCAAGCTGCTGTCGAAAGTACTCTCACAATTGTGGAGCTGGATGTATGTTACATCTCCGAGACGCGGATCTACGATCCCAGGACCGTTTTCATTTGAATCCACCTTTGCATAACTGTTACTCCAAACGCCCTTTTTCGTTGTATTTTGTGATACCGAAGCTGAATTTTGTGATTAAGCCGAAGAGGAGAATGCAGTAAGTTACAAAAGGGAACAGTACCCACTCGAGCGGATCTCACTGAACGGTCTGATGGGTGCTGTCTGATGACAAACCAGAAGAGTTGTGTTTGAAAACAGTTGGTCCTAGTGACCACCACCGAAGCCGTGGACAACTGTTTAATGTGTTCATTATGATACCGTGCGTTCCGATGGACAGTGATTCAGATGCTATCAAAAATGAGTTCTGTGACATGTCTGTCAACGTTCTAAAGAGGACCAACCATCCAAATACCATCGCACCAGCAAGGCAATTTGAATTCCCAACATGATCGTCTTGTTCGAAAAAGCAACTAAGCAGTCCGTCTGGTGTCCTAGAGCAACTTATTGACAGCGGTGGGGGAAACGCTGCACCTTTAGGTCGCGACATTTCGAACACTGAACAAAAACACGAAACGCCATCGTGTCACACGGAAACTGTCCCGCACATCCCAGCCGAGACAAATCGATCACAGAGCAGTCAGTTACGGGTGATAGTGTTAGATTAAAGAGAGTAGTGCGCTCGAAAGCAATCATCCGGACTCTGACCATGTTGCCACCCATGTTTGTTTCGTCCTGGCATTTGCTCAGAAGTCGCGTGCTCGTAAATGTAAGATATTTGACCAGCGTTCGAGTGAAAGAAGTGTGGTGAACATTACTAAGGTGGTACTGACGAGCAGATTGCCCAGAGTAAATTAGATGAGAACCTGACGAACACTAGAACAAACGAAACGCTTACTACGTATGGCAGCCAGACACAGAGCGAAGCAAATGAAACGGTCATACATGGCAATTAGGGCTTCAGAGCAAACCACCTTACAGAGGGCGTCAGAGAACAACGCGAGAAAAAACAGTCTAGATAGCGCATAGGCGGTTGACCGCATGACAGCAATCTGACGGGAACCATACCACCACTAACGATCATACCATCTGAACTGGGCCGGCCGGTCGATATGGCGTGGTGCACCCTTGCTGCTTCGTTAGGAGATGCGCCTCCTAAAACTCTGTCGCATCGACGAAGCATGATTCCCTGTGATTAAGATGACAACCATTGACAAGAATCTAACCACAAGTCGATTAAACGACTTGCGCAAGATCGTATGCACCGCTTGATCGAACAATCGAGTGTTGAAACGAGCCCTTTCGTGTGGGAATAGCAGGGTACTGTTTTACGTGATGGGTGACTCGAATGGCGATCAACTTGATCTTACGAACATGAATGAAAAAGGTTCATTTATCATATCGGATTGACAGATGGACCGAACATTTGGAGAAATCGTCCAGCTGGCCTGAACAGTTACGCGAACGATGGGACCCGAACAATCAGTTAACGCACTTCTGATCGTCTCTGTCAGGACAAAAAATGTTGAAGCATAACAAGGTCACAAATCCGAATCTAATCTATATGTCATTTTACCAAGACGGCAGCGAGAGGGTGATAAAAAAACGATGAAATTATTCTCTTAAACGGTTTGCGAAACTGAGTAGGTGCCTCATGACTGAGGTATAATGACACCTATATCCTCTCCCGAAAAGAGGACCCAAAGTCCGTGACAACCGCAACGATAGTAATATTGTCTCCACCAAATCTAAATCACTTACTAGCCGCCATGCTGCGTCACTTCAGTAAACCCAGATTTGAGAACAGGCGGTACTCTGACTCCGCTGTAGGTGTAGTGATCACATTGTTATCTTGTGACAAGTCTTGTGGCATCAACTCTTTCCTGAACAACGGTTGGCTTTTCTTAATTAACATAAAATTTAAATCGGTTAATTACAGTGTAGTTTAGAGCTGTCTTTGCATCGGAGTTCCATACAAGTACATGAATTTGATAAGACCGCTGTATGCCCACTCTGTAAGTGGAGTGTCGGTTTATGGGCAATTGTCATGGGTGGGTTTTGTCAGTAGTGTTCGAGGAATTCAATGATTTTCGTGTAGAATTTCGTCCCGGACGCCAAACTGATCAAAGCGGCGTATGCAGATGGCATGACTCTTAGCCGGAGGCATGCAAATCATGCCTAACAAGGTGAAGGACCGGGCTGATCTGTATGGAACATGCTTCGCACCTTCGGAATGCTAATTCACGAATGGAACTTACCCGCTCCCGCATTCCTTAGTGCAAACGGTCCGCCTGAGATAGTGAACCTTTTTGTTTGCTTAGGTAGCACCATTTCATCAGCTTGCAGCATAGCTGATGAAAAATCCAGAACAGCGAAGACAAGTGTTACATCTGTGGCGTCAGAAAAATGTCTGACTGTCGCTGAAAGAAACGGTGTGCAATGCATGCGTGCCATCTATTTTCTTCTATAGTGTCAAAATATAGTTTTGTCATGATGAAGAGGTGAACAGACTTGCCGCATTTGGCCACCGTTGGCTTCGTCAATCAGTTTGCAATAAGTGAGATGGCCACGTTTGGTTATTTCCTCAGTCGGTTAAATAGTGTAAATACACAGCCTGTGATGAGTGAGACATATGTTGTACGTTAGACAACTTTCAACACACTAAACTTTATCCACTACAAGTAACGGCATAGTAACACAAAATGAAATCCTTGGCTGTTTCGTTGGAGAGAGCGGACTGATGTCGTCTGCCCGTTTGGGGACAAAGCGATCATTCAAATAACCGAGTAGGAACGCTATCCGAGATGGAAACGTACCGTAGTCAATAGCATGAACGACGACTCGAGTTAAAATCCTGTCTGGCTAAATTCAGGGTAATCAGTGAATGCTCCGTATTTGCAGAGTAGTCCAACCTAGGATCACCGGCGCAGTGAACCGGAGGGTGGAAGTGAACACACCACATTAGAGATCCAACACTTACAACTGGGTTAATGGATCATGATAGATGGAACATGACGAGGCAACAGAGCTGATGAATGTGGTCCGGGGAGAGAACATATGCACATTTTAACGAGCACAACCACTCGAGTCAGATCGGCAAACGATGACCGGAAATTTCAGAACGGAAAAGAAAATTAAAATTACGCATATATTTATGACTACTCAACAGAACACAGTAGTGTCGTGTAGCCATTTATCAAACGGAGAGTCAGGTATAATTAAGGTGGACAACGTCCGTTAAGAAAGATGCACAGAACAAAAAACCTATGCAATCCAAACAGATGAAACAGATATCGTCCTTAACCACTGGCTAATGTTTCTTAAGTTGCATGGAGCAATCCACCACTGAGATACGCTACTAATAAACCAAGCTCTTGTGATCGCGGCAGAGTGGCAAGCTTGGTTCGACCTAGTAAACATTTATCAAGAAAATGGTACACGACCTTCTACAATTCGAGGTTACGATTTCCGCAGCATGCGTAACAATCGAAGTCAAGGGTATCATGAGATTTTTTGAACATGTTTGGTCGATTCAGTGAAGTACACATCAGTTTCAACTAAAACTAAGAAAGATATGTTCGGCATGACAAATAGCATCGAGAACAATATCAAATAAGTTGATTCATTTGAGAAATGAGCCATCACCAAATCCATTATCTCAAGGTGCAACCACTTTAGAAAAAATCGATTCAGATAGATTACTACTATTTGAAGCGGAACACCGTCTAACTATAATCTACGGCAAGTTAGATGGGTAAGACCCCATACAGAACGTTGGCGTTGAGATGCTACAAAGTGATAGCCTGTGTGTAAAGTTGAGGTGAAGGAACATTAGAACATAAACCCTAGTTCATAATACTCACTCAGTCGAGTAATTACTGAACTTATCTACCTGTAGTCTGATGCGCCCCTTCCTCACAGCAAGCACTCTCTCACTGCGCCTATTTTAATAACAAACGTTGCCGTTCTACATAAAACGGACCAATCGCACAATGACCACCACTGTAAGATTTTTCTTCAAGCTAGTTACTCCATATTACGGATTATATGCATGGGACACTTCCTGCTCAGTTCGGCACAAGCCTTGGCTCGTCCCTACTAACATATTGTAGTGTTTGGCTTTGAGTAAGCCTCAAGATGAAGTCAAAAGTCAAGGGCCAGCTGTCGCTATTCCACTTCACTTAACATGGACCGAACAGGACTATGGCTTGAAGGTTCTGTCATCGACTTGTTACACAAACAATAAGGATGCAAGGTTTGAGGTAGCCAGGTCGAGTCTTCCGTATGGTAACTGACAGTTTGCCACGCCGAGGCTACCAATGGGAATGGAGGAAGCTGTGAGGGGTCGCCAAAGACATGGCCACAAACCACGATGGCCTCAAATGTTCCATGAAACAAAGTGAGCAGGCGTCGGCAACCTGAGTGGACCCTTGTGATCAGGTTAATCGATACCATAGCCTGCCACAGCCAGTCATTTGTCTGCATCAGCGTGAGTGTTACTTTTCTCAAACAACCTCATTTTATTTGTCCTCTGAAAGAAACCTATCGGAAGACAGAGTAGCGAACAGGGCTTGCTTTCTGTGCCTAATCAGTAAGCTAACTGCAACATGATAATCATGGGAACAATGAACAAACACCTAGTCCGTTAGTTGTATTGATTGAATTTCTTACTTACCCTAGAGCTCAGACAACGTCCTATCTGACACAACCTATCCCCTCTATTCGGAACTTCCTAAATGTAATTCTCCAACTAGGTCCCAATACAAACAGTTATTTGTGCATACTTGATCTTACCCTGCTTCTGTAATTTCTTACTTACATCGACTTTCGCACAAACCCAGCCTTATTATTTTTGAATTAACTTGGGGAATGGATCAATAGATTTTTTCAGTCGATATTGACTGTGTTACCAATAAGAAGTTTGACAGAGTTGTTAATTTGAAAGACCCATTTGTGAAAAGTCTGGACTTCAGTTGGATACGAAGTGGTGACAGAAACAGCACACCCAAAATTGGTAAGCTCCCCATCAGACGAACTAAAAAACCATGATGGCAGCCCAGGTACTTCACATTTAGGTTCAGTCATTCAACCATCCCACTGTCTCATGTGAAATCCACTAGGTGATCCAAGGGACTACTTTGTGACTCAGACATATTCAGTTTATTGTCCTTCTATGTGAATACACGTAAGGCTGGAAAGTCACTTCTCGAGGTGTATGAGGCGTATAATTGACTTGATTGTGTTCATATTCCCGTTCCCTTGATAAGTTTTATCCTAATCACTGCTGCGGTGAGCAGTGCCTCGAGCTACACTCTGGTTAGGCTCATAAAAATTCATATAGGTAATGCAATAGAAGAAAGCATTACAAATGGAAAACGAACTACATGAAGACCTGATCGATAAAGGTTGTGTGCTCTCGTTTCTGCCAAGTGAGATCACCATTCAGGAATGCGAAATGTTTAGTAGGCTTATCTAACGGATGTTCAATTCCAACCGGATAGAAACCGAAACTTCATGCATCAGAGATGCCGAAGAATATCAAGAGAACAATATCGACGATGGAGAGTTTGAAACGATTACACCTCATTTGCAGAGGCAACTCGAGGGGCGAACGCAATGAGATGGTTTGAACCTAAAAGAAACATCGGGCTGTCGCCAGAAGTCACCAACCACCAGTATGAGGTTATCACGTGTTCAAGAAGGATGACCGTTAAGTGAAGAACATTTGCTGGCTGTGATAAAACTAAGTAAAACGCTGAGGAAATAGTTCGAGGCGGACCACGTGTAGCATTTTCTGAGACATCACATTAGAAATAATGGAAAATGAAGTACACACGAATATAATGGTGCTTTCTCGTACAATCGATATCCTTAGAGTGACAAACTTACACGTGTGGTAGTTTATGTAGGATTGGGAATTGTATGAACGCGTCAGAGTTACCAAATGGGGGACTGAATTCCAGTAGTCTAGTCAAACAATAATTTTGCGCCTTTGGTTGACTTAGAGATAACCCGTGGAAAAGGAAATGTAAGCTTCTACAAAAAACGGCCTGGTAACATTTTTTCCGGAAAGAAGGAAAATCCTAAGAACACAAATGCAGTTGTTTGAAAAACGATTAAAATTCATTGACCATTACGCTTTAAAAAAGAAAACATCCAGCCTAGTCTACCACCTGTAAACCTGCCTTCTTTGGCAAAAACCATCTGCATTTAATCGTTTGTTTAAAGTGCGTGAACACTGCACTAACGTTTGCAATCGCGTTTATCTCGTAAAGCTGATGATTCAATGTGTTCTGGTAACTGGAAGGATGGGGACAAAGTGTTAGAGGAAAATCCACAAATTCTAACCGGTTACTGATGAATGACGAGCACATCGTGTGAACGTGCACCATTATCCTACCAAACAAGACAGCGAGATACCATGCTGTTTGCTATCGCCAGCACATTCTTGCGTAGCACAACAACACTCACAACATACACGATCCTACTTCCGCTCCCACTTCCGTTGCCTTGAGTGAATTCCCATCCGTGTAGAACACGCCCTGAAAGTAGTGGACATTGTCAACATACTTGTTTAGTTTAGCTTAAAATGATACATAGAGCAAGCTCATAATCTGTTCCACACCTGGATCAGTCAAGTGCTGTGCAAATTTTACAGATACGACACCAGGACGGTTAATATTAACACAGGCACTTTGGAAGTTGTGACAACAAAGTACACATTGAACTAACCGTGAAGACAAACAAGCTCAAAAACGAACAACAGATGTGAACACTTGAAGAGTAGAAGAAAATGCGGACGACAACATTATTGAATTTGGAAGCTGGAATAGCTCTTATTCGCATAGGCTGCATTGAATATATATATATTATACACATACCAAGTGAGAAAATCATTAGGATACCTAAATGAAATTGTGCTCACAAGTGTGTGTCAGTTTGTTATAACCACAGCACCTGAATGATATAAGGTATTGTTACAAAACCGGTGTAAGTATGTGTTGGTATCCGCTATTGGTTGTGATATGATAGAGATAGTTGAAGAGTTCAACTAACTTGGGACTCCTGAAAGTTTTACTGGGATGCCTGATGAGATAATAAGCCGTGTAGTTAGGATGGTGTGTGCCAATTTAGTTAGTTTGTGGAATCGACGTGCTCTCAAGCATTCTGTGAAGAGCTGAGTATAAAATATTACTGTAAACAGTCTTATAGGGCCGAGAAACCAGGGCAATATGCGTGAAGGATGTTCCGTGTTTGTCTTCGATCATTCCAGAACATCACCATATGTGCCTAAACCATCTCGTTAGAAAACAGGAGGTCTACTAGAGTGTCAGCAGGACAGGTACTACCATCAATTCGTAAGTTTCATGAGTTCCGAAACACACCGAGTGCGACACCTTACCAACTACCATGTAGCGGCATTTCACTGCACTGAGTTAAGCTAAATGAGACCACTCGGCCATCAGTGAGCGAACTGAAAATGAGAACAGGGGTAGCCAGTTTCCCTTCAGAAGAGCGCTTCAGAATTTGCGAAAGAAGTTTAAGAGGCGAACACACTCGGTCTGCAACGTTGTTAAATATAGCGAAAAATCGTACTCATCCTCATGTGCTTCCCCTCTATACTTGTTGTGGCAACAATTCAACTGGTTGTTGCCAGTTAGGTACCAAATATCCCATACAAGTATGTGTAAACATTTCGATGTTTAGCAAATGTGGCGCTGCGTGTTACCTCAAACATTCGGATACAAGCAACCGCCGTGACATGCAGACTCACTTGATACTTGAGTATTTCGCGAAGTAGATCTCGGGATTGATGCTGACGATACTCGTTGACCAAGTGATGCATGTTGATAAAAAGTACAGCCAAATGATCCAGGCGCTCAGTTCGTTTCGGTGAACTAGGATCTCGAGTAATGATATCCAGCAGATCGAGGTAGTTGGCCAAAATGGAAAAGTTGATCTTTCTCAGCTCACGTTTTCTATTATAAACCTGAACCAAATGAGAAATAGCGAAGATAGGCGCAGTGATTGGTTTGTTGGAGTACAAAAAGAATAACTTCCCACCAGTAGCCGTCGAAATAGCACGACCACAGAGGTACATAAAAATCCATCACTTCTCTAAAATATCGGAAATAAGAGTTCGCAATATTCAAAATCGAATTGTTCTTACATCAAATTGTGTTGTCTTTTGAGGCGGCAATGTCCAGCGGTAACAAACTATGAGTCAACATTCGGAAGGGTAAAAACTAGTCGACAGTAGTGACACAACCGCTATTACATGAGTAGGGCAGTTTCCTGGCCATCAGGTTGAAGAACACCGTCCGCAGTTTGCTAATAAACACCTCGATCCAAAGTGCAACGGCATGAACCGGGGAGCCTGTAATTTATTAGGGGCGGTTATTTTATGTATCCACAGAATGTTAGGTGCGCCTTGTGGATCTGTCCAATTGGGTGGTAATAACGTGATTCATTCCCATCCAGGAAGTAATCAGTGACTAACCTGTTGATATACGTGATTTTACCCAATCTAATTGAAGATCAGGGTTTTTTAGCCCTCTTTGGCGAGGCAGCAGAGACTTAAGTATTCAAACACAGCCACAGACAACAGTTCGCGTGATCTCACTTGGGTGCAAAAACTTACGTCACCACCAACTGATTGTAAACAGTAGTAGTGGTAGTCGGTGCACTGAACCATCTCGTCGTGGCACCGACTGGGCAGTCCCAGTGCAAACCCTGACTAGCCAAGCATCCAACGACTCCAGGCAGAGCCAACTACTGATTTCCAATTCGCCGGTTACGATCGAGCATGAAAATAAAAACTCCGCCGGCTGCTTCGTGCCGGCATCCACCAATACGCAGAAAAGGCGAGTAGACCACCTCCTCGCAGAATGTGGCTAGCTACGCGAATCCTACACTGGTTCGTCTGCGTATCTTCGTATGAATCGAGGTAAGGATGGAGTGGGCCGGGAAGTAGGTGCACTTTCAAAGTGTAAGGTGTGAAGTTTTATTGCAAGATCGGATTGGTATCGACCTTTTTGACAGTCCGCTGGACACTGCTGATTGCCTCATTTGCCCCGGTTGTGTCATTTCGTCTGCCTGTAATATTGCCGACGATCTGTCCACCAGTACATTGGAAACACATCTACTTGCCTACCAAAAACAGAGTTCACGATGCGTGTTTGCGTTCAGTTTTTCCCTAAGGGTCAGAGGCCTGGCCCATTCATGTGGAAGATACACACACTCTTGATAGTTTCAGTGACAGTTTTGGAAACGTACAAGTTCGTGACTGATAGCCGACATTGTAAAAATACACAGCTTTCACTGGTTGGATCATGTACTCCGTATGCCGAAGGGGTGTCTACTGCACTGCACATTGTCCGGTGTGGCTGCTGATTTTCGGGAGAAACCATTAGGCGGCCAAGTGATGGGCTATGGAAGTCTTGACCGTCCTGCTAAACAAGATTGGTAGGCGCCGTCTATTTTGTTGGAGAGTTTGCGACCATCCACATCGCTGGTTGGAGGCACTCTGACATGGCCATGTGTCACAGTCAGTGGCGAAGCTGTATCCGCAAACTTGCTTGTTCTTCTGTTTCCCGAAATTCAGTAATTTTTGGGTGTTTATTCTCGTCCTCTTTTTATTCGCTATGCATTCGCATTTATTCAGTATTCTGCAGCTTCGTGGGCGATTCAAAACCAACGGTAACCTGGGCCACTGTATCCATAAGAACGACTCAAAACTGAAGTGACAATTATGGTGGTGTCGCACTTGGAGTCCAAGAATCAGTAAACGTTTGTTCATGAGTTTCGCCAAATCAGCGGAAATTTACCCTTTCCGTATCCATTGTGTCCTTTAGAACGGACGTCTTCGATAGAAGTTCGCATTGCTCGTTTGGAACACCTCACTGTTGTGACCTGGAGAGCCTAACCGTTCAATATGCGTTCAATTTTCAGATGAGCACCACATAGACAATATGCAGTTGCAAAAAATCCAGACTTTGGCCCGGAAGCAGCAAGTGGTCTAGCGGGTGAGCTCAGAGATCAGAAATTTGACATTTGAACTCAGCGTCATAGTTCAGCTGGCACAGCACTTACCATACCCAGGCATACTCTTTTTGTCACTGTTCCAAGTCCAATGGAAGCCCAAGTTTTTCGCAATTGGGACCCTTCTGAATTATCAAACCGCTACACTAATTATGTACATTTTATGTTTGTAAATAGGGGATCTCTGAGGAAACGATAAAACAAGGGGACGCGGAAAACGGCAGAACCCAAATCAAGGTGGGGACACCATAATGAAAGACAAGCTTCAATCGAGTGGCACAATCGATAAATGATGGTGATAACGTCAATTTGCGTCCACGGTTTAGTCGTGCAGGAGGGCCTTCACGAAAGATATTGTTGTCTTTTGTGCTCAATTCGTCCGAGATGCACATAGTTGTAACAACCGATCGCCACTATTAGTGGGTTGGGTTTGGACACCAAATATGCCACCTGGCAGCCTCGCACCAGGAATAAGATGACCAATTTGTGCGGTCATGTTACTAGCAAGCACAATGGTATCCAAATGTGTAGTTTGCCCCGGAAGATCAAACAGAACATCGTAGAGAGTGTTGCTGACAACATGTGAAATTGTAAGACTTCCAGTGACACCGTCCAAAACTGAGAATGAAGACATAGGCGAACATCTGTTCTCGATGACTCATCTCCAGGTCGGTAAAATTAAACAAGGAGTTGGCGGAGCCAGATCGATATATCGATCAGACTTACTACAGAGAAACTAGGCCACTGGTCAGTCAACTGGCGATGGCTTGATTGGTCGATTACGTCACGCTTGTCCGTTGGTTTGATCACACAGTTTGGCCATTGACCCGATGAATTTGTCGCCATGGTAGGTGCAGCGTCTGAACAAACCATTTTTGATAACATAATACCGGGTCAAGCAGCCAGATTCGGATAGCCTCCGCAGTACAAAGTGTTCTAATTCGGACACCTTTCGATGGGTCGTCTGGCACGCGATATACCGCTTTGAAGGCCTGATCAGCTTCCACCTGGTGTCCGCTTTCAACCAGATAAACGAGGATAGTACTGCTGACCGATCGTGATTCCCCGTGCTCCAGCCACCGTGGATGGTGTTGTCGGATTCGTTTCGAAGACTGTCTTGACGTTCGACTGGTATAATCTGCTCCACGGGAACAGGTGAATTAGTAGATACACATATATGAGGTCTGAACTGTCAGCCTATCTTTGTTATAAAGCCTGAGGATTAGGGATGCGCAAAATTGAATGTGGAGTTCAACTGTAGCATAGGTCCTGCTGATTCTCTGGTTGAGCCTATTTGTCAGCCATTCTGCGGCACTATTGCCTTTGAACGCCACCCGAACACGCCATGCACTTCAGGTCTAGGTGATATTCTGATCAGACTTCTGGCGATAAATCGTTCCGGGAAGCTGTTACCATGAAGTACGTCCTTTGTGAATTCGAGTTCACCTTCTAACATATCCGCTATCAGTCAAGCAGCGTACTAGGTTTCTCTTCTGTTTTAGGGATACAAAATTACGGAAGTATGTGTGCTGACCTGTCCATGTACTCTTGCGATGAATCCTGCGTTGAATGGTTCCGTCCATTCGTCGATGTAAACGAACAACTAGGAAGCATATCTCGTTTTCAGTCTGCATCTGGGGGGCGCGATTGAATGTGCCGAGTACTGTGTACATATTAGTATCCGAACTGGCTACGACAGACACATTATCTGTGTATTGGTGATACTGACTAAAATGGCTGATGGTGGATCGGAGCGCAGCGCGTTCAAGCTTTCTCATGAATGTATCAGCCAAGAGAGGTCCCAGCCGGGATCCCACTGCTACGCCATCTGCCTGCCGATACAATACACCATTGAACAGCAGTTGTACATCGAGTGTGCAATGGAGCAGAAGCTCTTTCAATTTCAGTGGTGGCAACCCAATACCGATCCCGATCTAAGACACGTACTCACAAATAAAATTGTCAGTTTCTAGCAGCGGTAAGTTTGTGAATAACAACACTACGTCCAATGGGCGTGATTATGTGAATTCATGTTAACGTTCTGTATGTATTCGACAAATTCAAACGTATCACGTAGACTGAGTGAGACGATCACTCTTCGGATGAGTTCCAGCAGTTTCATTAGCCGCTTCGCCGTTGAATGGTAAGACGAATTCATCATATCAAGTATTGGAC